>CM060938.1:329532199-329742199 GCA_030765085.1 Allium cepa | reverse complement strand
TTTAGAATCATATAGCATAAACTATTTACATTTATTATTCAGTAAATTTACCAACTCCTGCCGATACTGCTGAAACAACTTCGATCCTCCACGATGAGTGACGGGATTCTTATTTCTATTTGCAGAGTTTCTATCCAACTCTGCCTGTACATTCAAAATTTGATACATTATTTTTCAATCACGTCAAATTAATAATTCAAAAAAAAAATAGTATACTTGCCTTCGCCTCGTCCATCTCCCAGTAGCTCAACCAAGCTTCATACACGCTCTCTCCCATCCACTTTGGTTTCTTACCGGATTTCTTAATCTCGGATATCGTATCCCTGTAGTTCTTGCGCATCTTCCTCATCCAGTATGCTCGTGCCAGCATCATGTCGTCTGTCTGGATGTCTATCTCAGCCTGTGTGAAAAAAAGATTACACTTTAAACGATAAACAATAGAAAAACGACAAAAACGAATTAAAAATGGAAAACAAAAAAACTATACATACTAGAACATCCTGCCATATGCACTCTACGATGTGAGGAGGGATGGAGTCCCACTTCGGCCAGCACGCACTCATCCTACTGCGATATGCTGCTCTAGAGACGTCAAGCATAACCTTGGAGGGAAGTAGGTCGAACCCCCTGTTTTTAAGTACGATATAGATAAGTACGTACGTATATCATAGAAAAAATAAGATGCTGAATAAAATTTAATTTTAATTACCCTTCTGATCTAGGGACCAAAGATACAACAGCACGTTGTGGCTCTTGCGATGGGCCACTACCATCGCCTCCAGACGATCGGGAAGAGCTCCTACCTCTATACGACATACTGATAAACCTGTGACATATACACATCATTGTATAAGAGTATAAAAACATGATAGTGAAATATATTTCATATGAAAATGACATCAACGGTACAAATTACAGCTTAATTAATGACTGAAATGGAAATAGAAATGGAAGTGTGTTATACCTGATTCATAATACATCAAGAATTCAACATGCAATAGTAAATGGATTTGGTTTCATAGTTACATCAATTTAATAATACATCAAGAATACAACATGCGAACAATAGTAAACGGATTTGGTTTCATAGTTACATCAATTTCATAATACATCAAGAATTTAACACAGTTACATCAATTGCAAAAAAAACAGATTCAGATTTGTATCAGTCATCATCATCTTCTGATTCAGATTCGGTCTCGTTTTCGACGAAATTTTCCTCTGCACTGTCAAACGCTTCTACCAAAACATTTGATTCATCGATCAAGGGACCAAAATCTGTATGATCGTCTGTAATAATTATTTCGTTATTTTGCTCAAGATCTGCCTGATAAGCTTGTTCGTCGGGAATATTCTACCCATCGAATGTGAATCTGGCCTTTGTTTTAAAAACTGCAGACCAATCTGCTTTATCTCTTTTTAGAGACGGATAAGGAGCGTAATAAACTTGCAATGCTTATTTGGCTAGTACAAAATGATCATACTTGTGATAGTGCGATGTATGCTTTATTTTGATAAGATTATAATCCTTGTGCACATTAATTCCAGAACCTGGAACATTGCTAAACCAATTGCATCTAAATAGAAACACCTCCTCCGCGGGTCGTGAGAAATATGTCAGTTGCAAAATTTGTGTCAGAACGCCATAAAAATCATTTAAATGATTTTCTGGATCGTCACCACCTTTAACAAATACACCAGTATTATTTGTTAATTTTTCTGCACCGTATTCTTTGGTGTTAAATTTATATCCGTTGACGAAATATATTGGATATGTCTTGACCACTCTTTTTAGTCCCATCGCAAGATGTTTCAACCCTTCGTCAACAACACAATTTCTCGGCTCATAAACGTAATTTGAAAACCAACCGGAAAATTCTTTACTGAGATCTCCGTTCGGATGTTCACGTTCATAAAAACTGTATATATAAACAAATTGTTACATTAGGTTATACACGCGCATGCATATAAGAAAAGAATAAAACACAAATTATTATTTCAGATTACCTAACAAACGGCGCAACCTCGGCACAATTTAGAAGAATATAAGTGTGTGCTACATGAAGATCTCTATCGTCTAGCCATATTTCTACACATTTTCCAGAAGGCCGACCATGTTTTCTAAAAATAGATAACATTGCTTGAGTGAACTCTTGTTCGTTGCCTTCGTCATTACGAGGAACACTTTCAAATGAAATATTCACATGGTCAATGAAATAGTGAGAGAAAAAGAACGAAGCTTCTTCTTCGATGTAAGATTTACATATCGAACCTTCAACCCGTGCTTTTTGCCTCACTTTTTTCTTCAGGTGATTCAAATATCTACGCAACATTAATTTATATTAACTTCATCTTTCAAATGCAATTAAATTACGTTATAACATATATATTACATATACCTCTCAAATGGATACATCCATCCGTATTGGACAGGACCTCGAAGTCGTGCTTCAGATGGGAGATGAACAGGTAAATGTTCCATCACATTAAAAAAACCAGGCGGAAATATTTTCTCTAATTTGCAAAGCAATATAGGAATATCCACTTCAAGTTTACGTAAACGTTGCACTTTTAAAGTAGTCGAACAAAGCTCTTTGTAAAACATACTAAGCTTCGTTACTACTTTCCAAACTTTTAACGGTAGTAGTGTTCGTCGACGGAAATTCTATCGGTTTAGAAAACCGTCGAACGAATTTTGAAATTAAAAATAACCGCAAGCGCACGGTGTACGAATGTAGCACGCGGCGAATACGGGTCGATCCGCAGGGAATTGATGATTTTAAAATTCTATTCAATCAAATTATACCAAAGTAGAGAGAGTGATTAACTAAAAAAATGTAGAAAAATGAGAAAAGAAAATAGATAAAAATATGAGAGTGTTAAGACAATTTAGAGGCAATTTCCACTCTCTAGATCACATAAATCAACAAAATGAAGTTATGATCTCTCTTTTCTTGTCATTAGTGAATTAGTTGATGTGCTTATCATAAGTATGGTATATTTGTGCTATTAATTAGCTCAATATAAACCATCAAACTATAACACAACCACTAATACACTTTTAAATCTCATAAAATATGACAATAAAGTTGAAAGCAAAATTTATTTTAAGCATGGCCTATTAACCATTAATTAGAAATATAAGCCATCAAATTTCAATTTCAACATTCACTTATTTGCCATAATCATATTTAGATGAAGAGGCAATTTGTGTTATGTTTGTTTAAGCATAGCCTATTTGTTATGAACAACATAGACTATCAAATTCAAAGCTAAACAACATCATTAAACCACTTCAAGTGTTTCCATTAAAGCACAACAAGAGAGCATAAACATCAAAATGTTGCATCTACATACTAGAGAGCTTCATTACCCCTAAATTGTAGGGATTAAGCTCTCATATTTGTTATCAAATCAACAAATATAGAAAGCAACATGAAATCAAAAAGAAAGAAAAATGAAAGCTAATGGAAAAGACAACTATTCTAATTGTATAAAGGAAAATCTACACTACTTGCATAAAAGGAAATGAACAAGAAAAGAAAATGAACATGTAATTAAAAGGAAACACTAAATAACATTGCATAAAAAAAAGAAAAATACATGAAGAAAAATGGCTAAGTAGCCATGAAAAGAGAAAGAGAGCTTTCTTTTATTTTCTCAACTAAAACTAACTAACTAAGAGAGACTAAGAGAGGAGATCATGTTACATGAAACATATGGGTATTTATACATGTATGAAACCCTAATTCACTTTTTTGGGGAATACCTAAAATGCCCCTTAGGAAGTGTGGAGGCCAAGTAATCATTAACATGTCTTAATCCCCCATTAAGTGTACATGAAGCCATTAAGTCCAAAAGCATGTGCATTAGCCTTTAATTTGTACATTAAGGTAGGTGGGTAGGTGGGGTCCTCCATGATCTTCACTTTGAATTATTTCCATCTTCATTCCTTTATATTCTTTGTGCATGCATATTTCTTCATGAAACCACTCCTATTTGAGACCATTTTCCTACAAAAATATATATAAATTTCCAATCAATTTTTCTCAAAGAAATATATGCACTTAAATGACCGTTTTGCCCCTATATGAAGATGAATATGTGAAAATTTGGAATTAAAATGAATTTTGGTTAAAACAAGTTAAAATACCCAATATGATCACAAATATGGTGGTAAAAATATGCACATTTACGTGCACATCAAATACCCCCACACTTATCTTTTTATTCGTCCTCGAATAAACTAAAACTAAGATAAATCCGTTTTCGTAGGGAGCACGATTGCATTGAGCGTATGCAATAAGCCGTTAAACCTCTGGGTGTCCCCAGTAGGACGAGTGTTGTCTCGTGAGGGTTTTCAGCGGATACTACCCACAAAATCCAAATGCAGGATGAAAATATTTACAAATGCAAGATTTATTTACAAAGAGATGAATGCAAGTTTTTGAAAATATTTACAATGAGGGATTTATTTTTAAATTGACACGAATAAGTTAAATATAGGTTTTGGTTATTATCTTGAAAATTTATGTCATTTGCTCGTCAAAATTTCCAACAAAAATCAAGTTATCATAATAAATAGACAATAATTTAACTTGTTGTTTCGGTTGATAACAAAGTGTAATTATAAAATGGATCCTTAGTTGATTATCATAGTTTATCAAAGTGGTATTTTCATTTCTTTTCAATAACAAATCAAATCAAATAAGTAAAAATAGTGCTAGGATTTCAATTGCTTGCTCCCTCATTATTTTCAAGAAAAATTACACACCTAGCTCAGGTAAACTGAGGTCAGATATACCACCCATGCACTGCCTTTCGGACTTATGTGAGGGGAGTACAGAGCATGGCGAGTGCACAAACTTTCGTGCATACAACTATCGACCGTAGGTGGTTTTTATTATGTTTTTTTTACATGTGTTCCATACATGCATAACCGTGAGGACTTTTAAATGAGTATGGAAGCACATAATCAAAGATTCCAAGTAATTCACCCACGCATAACCGTGAGGACTTTTAAATGAGAGTGAATACTTGGATGTTATTATTTTTTTTATTTTTTTATTATTATTTTTTAAGAGAGAGAGAGAGAGTTTTGCAAAATCATCTTAGCACCATTTAACTTAGAAGACAAAAAAAAATGTTATATCCTTTACTTTAAATCAACTACTTTTTAAAACAAAGATTTTCAATTAGGATATACTTCATAATTAACACCATGAATCTTCCTATATACTAGTTAAACCATTATTATTTGCAATGAAACTTCAATTTTATTTTTGATTAGACAAATAAATTTCAAAAAATTTCAATTTAATAAACCAAAGCCATATATTTATCTTATAGTGTTTCTTTTAAAAATAAATCAAAAGAAAATTTGTTTTTGGGATTTTTATTTTTTTGTTTTTGTGATTTTAAAGTAAAAATAAACCATGAAAAAAAAAATGAAGATGAGTCTCCCCCCACACTTGATTTTGACTGCGTCCCCACAGTCAACCCAAGTGAAAGGGATGTTTATTATTATTTACATGAAAACGAACGGTATTTACACGAGATCAGAAAGTATACTGTCAAAAAGTAAATGAAACGGTCTTCCAAAAACTGATTCATTTGTCTCATCGAGTACACGAGACACAGCCTAAGCTCGAAAAACCAAATCGTAAAAGATTTCGAAGTTGAATGTGGATTTGGAAAAACAAATTTTGTTTTATTAAAAATTGAACGAGTTGTTTTGTTTACAATGATTTTTGGGGTTGATAAAACAATTGGTTGAAATTCACATTTATTTTCACCAAATTGAAATTCAAGTTTATTATTGAAAACATTTTCAGAGTTATTGATTTCAAAATCAAGATGGTGATTTTCATCTTCCTCGTCGGAATTTAACAACTCGTCATCCAAAAGTCCAAAAAATTCGTGTTCATTACATTCGTCTTCCTTTGTTGGATTATCAACAACTTTATTACATATCTCAAGTTCAAAATCCAAAGTTGTTGTATTCAAATTTTCGAAACCGAGAAAAGGAAGATCGAATTTTAAATCGAGTTTCGCACCCTCAAAAGAATTGTAATCCAACTCAATTACCGTATTTTCAACAACTTGAGTAAGATCGTCATTATCAAATTCAAAAGTTGCTATTTGAAAATCGTCGATTTGGGTAAAAGGTGGATTAGCACTTGACTTGTCACACGTTGGGATTTGAGTATGTTTATCACGTTGATTCAAATATGTTTCGAACACCAAATCCATGTGACCCATGTGACCATTGTACATTTCATTCATTTGTTCAACAAAGTCAAATTTGTGATTAGTAACTTGAAAACTTTTGATTTGTACTTGTTGAGGACAAGAATCGCCAATTTCAATAAATGGTGGATTTGATTCTTCGGAAGTTGGGATTTGATTATGATTTTCACGAAAAGTTTTGTATTTTTCAAGTAATAAATCCCCGTTATCTTTTTCCATTTGGCCAACAAAATCAAATTCATGATTATTAGTTTGAAAATATTCGTTTTGAATTTGTTGATAACCAAAGTTTTCAATTGTATCTTTATTGAAACTATTTCCGTTGCCAAAATTATTTGAAAATTGGTTCACATTTTCATCTTGATTTTGAAATTCATTTTGAAGCTCGAAATTGAATTGGCATGGGTTATACTCGAAATCATTTGAATTTTGAAGTGAATTCAAATTTTGATTATTTTGCCTTGAACTATTACACAAATATGAGTTACACAAATCGTTTACACTTTGATTTTGTTGTGTAGAGAGTTCAAGTAAAGTTGAAATGCTATTTCCGGGATTTGAGGGTTGATCATTGTTTTGAAAACTTTGTTGTCCGAATTTTGAATCGTTTAAACAAAAGTTGTTGTTAAAATATCCATACGAATTTGGAGTAAACTCATATGGATTATATTGATTTTCGCAGTTAAATTCAAGTGAGTAAGAAAAAGGAAACTCGGACATTTTCAAGATTTTTTTTTTATTTTTTTTGGTTTTTTTTATAAACAAAAATATTTACAAGTAGAATCTATTTTTCAGAATTGAAAATTGATTTTTGTTTTGTTTTTGGATTTCAATTTTTTTTTTTGAAAAGATTTTTTTGGATTTTTTGATTTTTGGAATTTTGATTTGAAAATTTTCAAAAGAAAAGAAAAGAAAAAACTAAGTTAAGAAATATTAACAATTTTTTTAGTTTTGGATTTTGAATTTTTTTTGTTTTTTTTTAATATGCATGAACTAATGCAACTAAGTGAATGCAAGGGTTAATTACAAATGATTTATCCTAAGTTAACCCAAAATTGTATATTCACAAATTGTCTTAGATAAACAAGATAGTTCTCAGCCAGGTAACGGGCAGGATTTATCGGTGCACCACGAATCACCGTAGCAATGCAGCCGAAGGTTTAAGTACCTTCAGAGGAACAACCACTATAATATTTACGAATCACCATAATATTTATAAATGGTTATTACTCTGCCGTAGCCTAGACACCAAGAAATTAAATTGTTCAAAAAAAAACAAATTGTCAATATACAATTAAGTGTTATCGATGTCTAACCGTTATTATTAATCAAAATCTAAGATGAAATGCAGAACCGAAACTAAACGTGTATTAACAATGCAACTACGAATGAATTTTTTTATTTTTTTAAAATGCGAATGCAAGCAACCAACAATTCAATTCAAAAGAAACGAAAGAAGAATTTTTTAGCAAGCAGAGCAATTTATTTTGGCTAGCTAAGGAAGCAATTTTCAGCAAGCTATTCTTCCTTTATTTCTTGCTTTGGCAACCTGAAAATTAAAAACTAAGATATATACAATATATTTATTTTTTTGGTTTTTTTTTTGAAAGGAAACTTAAAAGTAGGGTTTTACTTAAAAAAAAAATGTTTTCGTTTTTTTTAAAGAATAAAACTAAAAAAATTAAAATAAATTGAAACTTCCCTTTTTATTATAAACGAAAATGAGTGCTCAAAAAACTCTAAACAATTCAAAAACAAATGATTCTTTTTTTAGAGAATAAATTGGAAAACCAAAAATAGTGAACTAAAAAGAAAAACAAACCTTTTCCTTTTTTTTTTTGAATCAGATCAAGCATGCCCCAAATCAAATCATAACACTACTTAAAAAAAAACTTTTTACCTTGGAAACAACACAAACACACACCTTTAACCGACCCAAACCATTCAATATTACCCAGACGCAAATCAAACTCCAAAATCAAATTAAATTTCACCGAAATCAAAATGCCAAAATGAATCCCCAAACCAAAATCTCGTTTCAAAGGTTGTTGCAGTGGAGGATCGGATGATTTGTGGTTTTTTTGGGTGATGCTGTTCGAATTATCGATAGGGTTTGAAGTATGTCGCAAGTGATTGGGGATGGTAGTTGAAAGCAGTTCGTTTGGATGAGGCGTTGGATGGTGTTCGAATTGATTGGTTCGTGGTTGAGGGGTCTGGTTCAGACAATGGTGATGCAACGATCGCAATTGCGTTGCTCGATTTTGATGAGTGGTTTTGGGTGTTCGCGAAAAATGTGCAGGTCAAGGGCGATGGAATAGTTTGCAAAAATTGATGGAGGAGAAGGGGATATGATGTGATATTGCAGAAGTGGTATTTGGAGATGATGAGTGTGGGATGAGTATGGTTGTTGGCGATGTCTGGACAGTGGTAAGGCAAGGCAGTAGAAGTTTAATGGTTGCTGTCAATGTTGTGGTTGATGATTGTTGACCGAGGCATTGCTGTTTTCTGGTAAGCACTATGATGTTTGCAGGCTATGGTGAGGTGATGGTAATCTGGAAGTTTGGGTGGTAAGGCTGAAATGAAAGTTGGGTTGCGGTGATGTAAATGTGTACTTGCACAATGGAAGAGGATGCGGAGGTGAAGCTTAGCGGAGATGACAGGAAGATTGTTGTGGTGGTGGTTCTGTGCAGAGGTTGGGTCTGGTTAATTTGACAGCAGATTTGTGTGGTGGTTGGAAGTAATGAAATGAGTTTTGGGGTAAGTGATGTGGATTGGGGCAGAGGTTCGAAGTGATTACAACCGATGTAGTTTATGGTGGCACTGATGTAACTGTTGTCAGAGGGGAGTCTCTGCAGTGTATAGTTGTGCAGATGTTTGTGAAGGAGATGTGGTCGGGTGATGTAGGTGATAGACAGTTATGAGCAGTGAGCGGTAAGCAGATGAATTGAGCAAGTTTGATGGAGCAAGTTTGTAATGGTTGAGCAAGTTTGGTGGGAAGAAGGTTGTATGATGTAATCGGGTGACTAAAGTGATGGTTTGTATGTAGTAGAGGGTGATGGTGACAGTAGTAAAAATTGTAAGTGGATTGTGTGCACTGGGTGGAAATTTGGTTATGAAATTTGGAGTGGTGAAGGATTTTAGGTAGTGGGAAAGATAGGGGGAGGCTATTGTTGCTTGTTATCCACTGCAATACTTGCTGACCACCCCTGTTTGCCTAAAACTTGTTCGTCGACTTGATTTGTTCGACTTGACTTGAGTTGGCTGTGAACTGTAAGTATGTGTGAAGTTGTTGTTTTGTTGCGAATTGGCTGGTTGTTATGCTAGAAAGATGGATCGTCGCGTATTGATTTTGGCAGAAAGATAGGGTTTGGTGATGTGGGTTGTGTGGAGTAGCAGATGTTGGCAGAGTGAGTTGAGTTTGAATGGATTAGCAGGCGATTTCGGGCTGTCCAGTGGTAGCTCGTTTAGTTAAGGAGGAAGTTGTGACAGTGGTTTTGTTTTATGGATGGAACTGCAGTTTTTGTGAAGTGGGGTATGAGGCAATACTGTGATAGGGGGAGGAGGACAGGTTGTCAGAAATCGCGGTTTCAGGTGATGTTGTGGAGTGAAGGGGGTGTTCGGCAGTTCAATATGGTTGAAGGAAAGTGTAGTCTTGGCAATGGCTGATATTTGTATGAGCAGATTGTCTGGCTGATGCAAGTGGATATCAGGGAGGGGTAGGCAAGTGGTTGCAGTAATGGGCAGTTTTGTGGAGTTGTATCAGTGGGAAGTGGTCAGAAGTGTAGCAACAGAGGAGATAGATGATGGTAGTGGATGTTATGCAGGGGACAGGGAGGTTTTGTTTGGGAAATGCAAATGCAATGTACAAATGCAATGTAAACACAGTAGTATGCAGAGAAATAATGTAAACTGAAATGCAAGTTTGTACAAAAGAAAATGCAATGCAATGTAATTTTAGAGAAATGTTTTTGAAGTTTTTTTTTTTTGCAAGCAAACACACACAAAAATCAAATAAAAATAATCCGAAGAATAGAAAATCAAAATCAAAACAATTCCCCGGCAACGGCGCCAAAAACTTGTTCGTCGACGGAAATTCTATCGGTTTAGAAAACCGTCGAACGAATTTTGAAATTAAAAATAACCGCAAGCGCACGGTGTACGAATGTAGCACGCGGCGAATACGGGTCGATCCGCAGGGAATTGATGATTTTAAAATTCTATTCAATCAAATTATAGCAAAGTCGAGAGAGTGATTAACTAAAAAAATGTAGAAAAATGAGAAAAGAAAATAGATAAAAATATGAGAGTGTTAAGACAATTTAGAGGCAATTTCCACTCTCTAGATCACATAAATCAACAAAATGAAGTTATGATCTCTCTTTTCTTGTCATTAGTGAATTAGTTGATGTGCTTATCATAAGTATGGTATATTTGTGCTATTAATTAGCTCAATATAAACCATCAAACTATAACACAACCACTAATACACTTTTAAATCTCATAAAATATGACAATAAAGTTGAAAGCAAAATTTATTTTAAGCATGGCCTATTAACCATTAATTAGAAATATAAGCCATCAAATTTCAATTTCAACATTCACTTATTTGCCATAATCATATTTAGATGAAGAGGCAATTTGTGTTATGTTTGTTTAAGCATAGCCTATTTGTTATGAACAACATAGACTATCATATTCAAAGCTAAACAACATCATTAAACCACTTCAAGTGTTTCCATTAAAGCACAACAAGAGAGCATAAACATCAAAATGTTGCATCTACATACTAGAGAGCTTCATTACCCCTAAATTGTGGGGATTAAGCTCTTATATTTGTTATCAAATCAACAAATATAGAAAGCAACATGAAATCAAAAAGAAAGAAAAATGAAAGCTAATGGAAAAGACAACTATTCTAATTGCATAAAGGAAAATCTACACTACTTGCATAAAAGGAAATGAACAAGAAAAGAAAATGAACATGTAATTAAAAGGAAACACTAAATAACATTGCATAAAAAAAAGAAAAATACATGAAGAAAAATGGCTAAGTAGCCATGAAAAGAGAAAGAGAGCTTTCTTTTATTTTCTCAACTAAAACTAACTAACTAAGAGAGACTAAGAGAGGAGATCATGTTACATGAAACATATGGGTATTTATACATGTATGAAACCCTAATTCACTTTTTTGGGGAATACCCAAAATGCCCCTTAGGAAGTGTGGAGGCCAAGTAATCATTAACATGTCTTAATCCCCCATTAAGTGTACATGAAGCCATTAAGTCCAAAAGCATGTGCATTAGCCTTTAATTTGTACATTAAGGTAGGTGGGTAGGTGGGGTCCTCCATGATCTTCACTTTGAATTATTTCCATCTTCATTCCTTTATATTCTTTGTGCATGCATATTTCTTCATGAAACCACTCCTATTTGAGACCATTTTCCTACAAAAATATATATAAATTTCCAATCAATTTTTCTCAAAGAAATATATGCACTTAAATGACCGTTTTGCCCCTATACGAAGATGAATATGTGAAAATTTGGAATTAAAATGAATTTTGGTTAAAACAAGTTAAAATACCCAATATGATCATTTATTTAATTTAAATAGAATAAATATGGTGGTAAAAATATGCACATTTACGTGCACATCAAGTAGTTCTTTGAACATTATGGGGAATAAATTTTCCATCATTATGTGACAGTCGTGACTTTTCATTCCGCTTAATCTACCATTTTTAAAGTCAACACATCTACGAAGATTTGATGATATCCCATCAGGAAATCTTAATCCTTCCACCCATTTTAACACAGCTTTAACTTGATTATTATCTAATTCGTAACAAGCTTTGGGTTTTTTATTGTCATTTGGTTTCATATGAAGCTCAGGACGTTTGCACATTTCTTCTATATCACGTCTTGATTTCAAATCATCCTTCGTCTTCCCTTTCACATTCAAAATTGTGTTAAAAACATTATCAAATACATTTTTCTTATTGTGCATCACATCTATGTTATGGCGAAGCAGAAGATGTTTCCAATACGGCAACTCCCAAAAAATAGTTTGTTTGCACCAGTTATGAACAACTGATTTGCCTTCAATTTCTATTTGCTCGCCAATTTCATATATCTTTGGATAGTCCTTAACAAGTTCATATATGTCTTCGCTTGACCATATTGTCGGTGGTTGTCTGGTTTCTACTCTATTAGCTAAAAAGTTTTTCTTGTCTCCTCTGAAGGGATAATTTACATGGAGAAAATATCGATGACAGTCAAACCATGAAATTTTCTTACCATGACGTAAAGAAAACGCTCGTGTTTCATCCATGCAATATGGACATGCTAGACGACCGGTAGTACTCCATCCCGAAAGCACCGCATAGGCAGGAAAATCACTTATAGTCCACAACAAAGAAGCAAACATACGAAAATTTTTCTTCTTGGACACATCGTATGTTTCTACTCCTTCATTCCACAGTATTTTTAACTCCTCAATCAACGGTTGTAAATATACATCGATTCCTTGTGTCGGATCGTCGGGGCCAGGAACGACAACAGTAAGAAACATATATTGCGTTTTCATGCACATCCATGGAGGTAAATTATACGGTGTGACGATAATGGGCCATGATGAATATTTAGAACCAAATTGAGAAAATGGAGAAAAACCGTCCGTACATAATCCTAATCTAACATTTCGACTCTCCGCTGCAAAATTTGGATACGTTTTATCGAAATGCTTCCATGCTTCTCCATCGGCCGGATGTGTCAACGTACCCTCTTCCTCTGTTCTCACACTATGCCATCTCATATTAGACGCAGTTACAGAAGATGCATATAATCTTTGAAGTCTTGGAGTTATGGGTAAGTAGTGCATACGCTTGTACGGAACTTCCTTCCCCTTCTTTTTTCTTGGTTTGTATCTCTCCTGATTACAAACTTTACAATTTCTAAGGTTTGCGTCTTCTTTCCAAAACAACATGCATCCTTTTAAACATGTATCTATTTTCTGATACGGTAAACCAAAAGCCGACATAAGTTTTTTAACTTCGTAATGATTTTCACACATTACATTATCGGGCGGCATATGTCTTTTTGCAGCTTGTACAACAGCCGTAAACCCAGCTTCAGTGATGTTGTATTTTGACTTCATCGCAATGTATTCTGCGATTACTAACAGCTGAGTGCCGCTTTTACAACCATCCCAAATAGGTTTATTAGCTGCATCTAGTAAATCGTAAATTTTTTTAGATTCAATATTTGGTTCTTCAACATTTCCATCATCGTCGTCAACTTGAACCATAGGAAACATTGATCGTGCTGCATCTTCGACCATATTTTCTATACGGGTCGTTGAAACTATTTCGTTAACGACACTTTCAGACTCTACAGAAGTATTTGCTACAACTTCTCCATGCCGATCCTAAACATAATATTCTGGTACGAAACCGTGTTGGCACAAATGAACTTTCACAATATCTGGTAACAAATACTTCAAATATCTACACCTACTACACGGACAACGAATTTCTGGATCGTTTCCGTTATTACTTAAAGCGAATTCAACAAACACGTTTATACCATTATAAAAATCTTCTTTTATTGAGCCCCTCAGTCCTTTTCTTTGGTACATCCATCTCCTCCGATCAACAAAATAATCAATCATTTTTCCTATTTGCAAAATGAAAAGTTCAAAAATTAATATTTATTTTAAAGAATACAAATTCAAAAAAGATTATTTTCATGGTTGTATAATTTTTTGAATTTAAAGAAAAACTTCACAAATTTAAAAATATTTTCAAATAGGGCACATTTTATTTTTTAACGTACGTAGCGATTAAAAATATATATAATTTTTTTTCATTGGTCAGACATCCTACTTCCCATTACAAACACAACAAGCATTTACATTTCGTATATTACTTCGTCTCAAACGATTCAATCGGCAGCATTTCCCTTTTGTTCCCTGCATTGTACACAAATGCGTGTACGCAGGAAACAAAAAAGAAAAGTTAGGCCGAAATTTTATGAACCGTTTGAGACGAAGTAGTATACAAAATGTAAATTCTTACTGTGTTCATAATTTGTCCAATACTGGGACAAATCCGACAGACATTGTACCAGATGAATATAAATGGTCGTTTTTCGAAAAAAACGACTATTTATACAACGATCATGTACAACACTCGTCAGACGGGGCCAAAAACTCTCTAAGGGACATTTGTCAGTTACATGCGCGCATTTTACGAAAAAATACAGTTTTACTCATTGTTCACATTTATATATTAATTTCACACATTTATTCGACGTATTACGCATCAACTTAGGGCTGGTTTAACATTTATGTCATTTTTCAATACACACAATTATAATTTAGAGTAATGCATTTTTTTTGTGTCATAAGTAAATACGTGCACAATATAATACTCCTAGTTCATTCAATCATTTTATCTTATTCCAAATAACGTATACAATCGTCGAATCAAGGCATACACAACAATTTACATATACATGAACAAGCACAAATTATACGTGTTTATCACAATTTCACGATAAAAGATGAAATTGGTATACCATGTGATGCTATAAACCGTTATTACGCTAGTGGAAACAATTGCAATCATTAATTCGCCCTAATTTATCAATTTATGCAAATCTAGAATTAGGGTAAAAACTGATTTTTTTCACAAAAATAAGAGATTATACCTGAGATTTAGAGTAATGGAGCTTGATTAGAGAGCCTTGGAAGATCCGGAAGCTAGAAATTAGGGATTGGAAGCTTGGGGGTTGAATTTGGGGGTTTTTTTGATTTATTTTCGTATGGAATGGAGGAGGAAGAAAGGTCTTGGCTGGCAGGTATAATCGCAAATTTCCGACGGCTTCCGACGACCGCCGACGGTCCGTCGAAAGCCGTCAGAAAATGGCCGTCGGAAGCCGTCGGTCTTGGCTGTCGGTATTCTGCTTTTTTCTTGTAGTGAAACACTTATTAAATTAAAATCCTTATATATATATATATATCCTCAAACCAATAATTAAACTAAAATATGTATACAAAAATATCTACATCTTATATATATATATAATAAAAACCAATATCTTTTGTATACATTTACTTTTAAACTAGACAGGTTTGCTTCATAATAGAATATATAAGCTATAGACATGCTATTATATTATACTATAGGCTTTGGATAAATTTATAAAAATTTACTTTATAAGTACAAATCATACTTATATAAATATACATTGGGAATAAAATGTATGCATATATCTTATGATATTATTGCATAATCTTTATATGTAAAACAAAACATAGTACATGTTTAAATCTATATATATATATAGTATAAAACAGATAAGAGAAGTAACAATATATAATAATTTAATGCATCTCTTTATTTTTAATTTTTGTAAGCTTTAGGTTTTCCAAAAAAACAAGCAAACATACATATTATATATAATAGAAGAGAAGAGGAAACATAGCTTGCTGCATGGCGGAATGGGTGATAGGATGGTGGCTCGGCGGGCTAGATAAGGCTGAGGTGGAGAAGGAGCAGAGGCCACGCGGGCACGTGGACTGCTGTGAGGCGGGGTCGGTTGTAAGGCATGGGTGAAGAGGGTTTTTCTATGTGGTGGTGGAGCTGTTCAAGCACGGTCCTGGAGTGTCAGGACATGGCGGCCACTGCTTCAAGTGTCACGGCTGTGGCTGGCTTGGGTCGAAGGCGCAGTTGAGAGTGGGGACGGCGATTTCCCGAGTGGAGGATGGTAGGATTGTGGCTATGTCGTTGGGAAGTTGGATCGGGTTTTGTGTGGGAAGAAAAATATGGATGAAGGAGAGGGTAGAGAAGTAGGTTCATGCAAAATAAATGAAGCTTGAATATAAATTTGAAATAAAAAAAAGCAGGGAGAAGAAGGAATGGTTGTGAGGAAAGAATGTAACATGTTTATTTATTATTGCTTCCTCTAGAGCAAAATAGAAACGTACCAGAAAAGCTAGAAGAAAAGTCACCCAGTATATAATAATGACATAGCAACGGTCAAAGTTATTTAAAGCAATTTGTTGTTGCGTGGTAGTCACGATTAAAATTTGAAACGCAAAAGAGAACTAATGGTCACAGATTCAATATCGATACGATTACCAGTTTCGCGAATTCTGTTGTTTATCGGATTTCAAAACATAGAATTGAATATACCGCAGAGATCAACACGACGAGACGAGCAAAATGGTATACAGATATTAGTGGTACGATCATCCTATCAAAAGTCGATAATCGGTACCGAAAATGCTGCTAATCAGCCCGAAATAAGATAAACAGAGCAACAACAGTCAAAATTTTAAGAAACGAAATATGACGTCTCACTCAAAAGATGGTTTTAAAATTTATTATATAAAGATATTCAGGTTTAGAAAACATTTTATCATCATCAAATATTAACTGATTTGAATTGAAATAAAATTACACAAAAGTGAATTTCCACATTATTTGATGAAAATTTACCATTTGCTATGTTTAAATAGACGTATTATATATATATCAAAATTTTGTTTCCAAATTTTATTATTTAAAATTTCACAAAAAATCAGGTAATTAAGTTATTAAAATCCATTAAATTTATGTGTTGTTACACTCTCCTCGACTTAAAACTTTTCGTCCTCGAAAAGGGAAGGAGGTAGTAGAACTGAAATAAGCATAAAGAAAAATAGATTGAAAGACAATAATACACAATAAATTTAAACCAGAAAAACTTCCTTTATTTTAAAATTGGTTTATATTCAATTGGTTGATTCCAATTCATTTCATTTAATCCATCAAAATTGTGTTCACATTTAATTGATTTCAATTCCATATATTTTCATTCAATTTATTTATTTATCATTTACTACAAAAAAAAAAATTCACCACAAAATTTGTTTTATTTAATTCATCTATTAAATCTATTTGATCAACTATAGTTAATTCTACCTCAACATTCAACTTCACTATTCCAAACCATATAGACCTAAATTTTTGATAAATTAATACAAAAAAATTTGGTTAAATTGATTTTATTCAACTAATAAACAGTTAGTCAATTTAGAACAGATTTTCTTCCATTTTATCAATATTTCTTTCAATAATTCATTTTTAAATTAACTCATTGGTTTTATCCATTTATCTTCAGCTAAGTTGATTCCACAAAAATTCAAGTTCACTATTCTTAAGTTCATATTTATCTGCTTAATGGTCTTCTCTTTTATTGTTTAATTTATTCCACTAGACATATTTTACAACATATATTAAGTGTACAAACATTTATTATAACCATTTATTGTTCAACAAATTAATTCTCCCTTTTTATTATCCAATTTATTATCAAATTTATTAACAGTAAATTCCCTTAACCAAATATCATTTTTGATATCCTATTACTTATATTTATATAGTATATTATTCAATTACATATTCTCATTAATATTTTTAACCTTTGTCTAGGTAAGTTATATTAATTTTTCTAAGTGAAATCAAACACTATACAATTTTTTTTCAACATTCATATTAGCCAAATTTTAGTTTGAACAATTTATTACTGTAGTTTCTCTTGTATAACCTCAATTAAATATTTACTCTAACATTTTGACTTTTTAAATAATTTAGGTAAGTTATATATATTGGAATGTAATTTAGTGTTATACAAATAAGTTTGTTCAAATTCAACTATTTCAAGTTGGTAAATTTCATTTATCATTTCAATATTCCAATTATTCAAACATTTCACTTTATTTCAATAATTAAAACCATTTCTTAATATAAAACTTAAGATTCAAATTTACGATTTCACTTCAACCTTTTTGAAATTGTATACATATATATTTTATAAATCAAGCTATACACAAGAAATTCAAACAAAATTCATTGTCCAAAAGCGTAACAAAGCTGCTACGTCGGCTCTCCACTTCGACACTCGGAAATGAATTTTGATGATGCCGTAGTCATCACCGAAATTATTTTCCAGCGACAAAAGAAGAGACTACTGGTTCAAACTTTAAAATTCTTTGAAAACAGTTTCTATCCAAAATATACTTTTAGATAACATACTCTAAAATTTAAAGCCAAATTTTCTTAAATACCAAAAATTAAGTTCTTAAATTCTAAAAATTAATTTCCAAATCATTATAAACCATGTTTTATAAATTCATTTATACAAGGGTTTACAAAACCATAAATGAGAATCAAATATTATTATTTCAATAACCAATCCAGTTAACTATTAAATATCAACATATATAATATAGTCATACCAAATTTATTTCATGTACCAAATTTGAAAACAATATTATGTCAGTTTGCTCTATTCAAGTGTTTTGGAATTCCTATCGATAGTGTTAGCTAGACGAATTGATTGTAACCCAAAATTCAAACTTAACATCTCAAACAACACAGCATAAAATATTTTTATATTAATACAAATACACTCCCTCACTCGATTATACAAGAATAGATTTCAGAACAAGGATAGGGATTCAAATTTAGAGGCAACCTAATCAAAGAGAATTCTAACCAGAAGATAAGCTCGAAACAAAGATGAGATGACTACAAAGAGGGAAAAGAATAGATAGACTTATATAAATCGCGGGCGACTTTAACCGGGTCAACCGTGACTTTAAAAATAAAATAGATGCCGAATTTTGAGGTAAATCGACGTCCGATCACAAGAGAATAGAATTTGAGCATAGCGAGAGGCAATAACATCTAAACCGAGGATGCAGAAATCTCCGGTGAATCGATGCCTATTGTAAAGGATTTTGACCTCTTTACAAATCATTCTGAGATTGGTGGGACCACCGATTCATTATAGATATCATCCGAAGTGGAGTTATGGGATACTCCAGAATCAAGGAGAACACGAATAGGGAGACACATGAATGGATTTCAGAAAAGGAATGTTCTAATATTCAAAGGAGATTCAAATCAAAGTGGATGAGATTCAAGCTTGAATGAAAGTGATTTTGTAATTAAATTTACTATATATGTTAAGTTTTTCCTAAAATCATAGCTCTGATACCAACAGTAACGGCTAGGTATTCGTGCCATTCGCATTCGCACATGTCAGATTTGAATCAAAGTATCAAACATTTATCATTTCAATATTCCAATTATTCAACCATTTCACTTTACTTCAATAATTAAAACCATTTCTTAATATAAAACTTAAGATTCAAATTTACGATTTCACTTCAACCTTTTTGAAATTATATACATATATATTTTATAAATCAAGCTATACACAAGAAATTCAAACAAAATTCATTGTCCAAAAGCGTAACAAAGCTGCTACTTCGGCTCTCCACTTCGACACTCGAAAATGAATTTTGATGATGCCATAGTCATCACCGAAATTATTTTCCAGCGACAAAAGAAGAGATTACTGGTACAAACTTTAAAAGTCTTCGAAAATGGTTTCTATTCAAAATATACTTTTAGATAACATTCTCTAAAATTTAAAGCCAAATTTTCTTAAATACCAAAAATTAAATTCTTAAATTCTAAAAATTAATTTCCAAATCATTATAAACCATGTTTTATAAATTCATTTATACAAGGGTTTACAAAACCATAAATGAGAATCAAATATTATTATTTCAATAACCAATCCAGTTAACTATTAAATATCAATATATATAATATAGTCATACCAAATTTATTTCATTTACCAAATTTGAAAACAATATTATGTCAGTTTGCTCTATTCAAGTGTTTTGGAATTCCTACCGATAGTGTTAGCTAGACGAATTGATCGTAACCCAAAATTCAAACTTAACATCTCAAACAACAAAACATAAAATATTTTTATATTAATACAAATACACTCCCTCACTCGATCATACAAGAATAGATTTCAGAACAAGGATAGGGATTCAAATTTAGAGGCAACCTAATCAAAGAGAATTCTAACCAGAAGATAAGCTCGAAACAAAGATGAAATGATTACAAAGAGGGAAAAGAATAGATAGACTTATATAAATCGCGGGCGACCTTAACCGGGTCAACCGTGACTTTAAAAATAAGATAGATGTCGAATTCTGAGGTAAATCAACGTCCGATCACAAGAGAATAGAATTGAGCATAGCGAGAGGTAATAACATCTAAACCGAGGATACAGAAATCTCCGGTGAATCGATGCCTACTGTAAAGGAGTTTGACCTCTTTACAAATCATTCTGAGATTGGTGGGACCACCGATTCATTATAGATATCATCCGAAGTGGAGTTATGGGATACTCCAGAATCAAGGAGAACACGAATAGGGAGACACAGGAATCGATTTCAGAAAAGGAATGTTCTAATATTCAAAGGAGATTCAAATCAAAGAGGATGAGATTCAAGCTCGAACGAAAGTGATTTTGTAATTAAATTTACTATATATGTTAAGTTTTTCCTAAAACCATAGCTCTGATACCAATAGTAACGGCCAGGTATTCGTGCCATTCGCATCCGCACATGTCAGATTTGAATTGCTCAAAATATTAAATTGTTAATTTATATTTGGCAAAACTCAGCATATACAGTAAATAAATCAATCACAGAATCACAGACATAGAGTATATAACAGTAAGCAGCGTAATAAAATAAATAGTAGTTTATGAAGCTACTACAAAAAAACACCAAAGTTTGAAATAAAATACAACAGAAATATCAAATACAATGAGGTCTTGAATACAAACAGATGACTTCTCTGAACAAATCAACTGGATAGTCGAAAGCTTAATGGATATAGATGGACCTTCAAGCGAAGCTCCAACTTCAAAGGTGAGTCTCAAATGCTGTGATACTCAGTTTGACCCGAGCGTAAAGCAAAACACAAAACACTCGAGTCAAGATTAACATTCTTATATCAATAAATTCAACTCAAGTGAAATATCAACTGAAATACAAGTAACTCAGAGGATGTTTGGGATACCCATCCTCTAAGGATCCGTGGAACTATCCACTATGTAGCAATATACTCTATTATAGTATGTCTATAGTAAAGTAAACTATTAAACTAGCGTTAAGGCGTTACCCATATCCCCCTTAACACATTTTTATAATGTCGTAGTCTATACAGATACTGTAAACTCCACCCGCGAGTGGGCTATCAGGGAGCACTCCATAGGTGCGACACAAAACAAACTCGTAGAAGGCACGATAGGGCATGCGACAAGACACTCGAGGCCATGCCAGGGTAGATATACCGTTTGCGTATCCAGACTAGTGGTAACGAATAGCAGCTACTACCGCCCACCTCGTGACACACTCCCAAATCAAATCGAGGGCGCACCCAATCACATCACAAAAGCAATAGAATGGTACTGAAGAAATGTGTCTGATAGGGGAATGACCTCACTAGGCCCGGTATGGCTCCTGTTTTAGCTGCATCAAGCTGACTCACGGGAGTCTGGCTAAGTAAATACCATAAGAATCGTCACCAAACCATCCTACTTCATTCTGGAATTTCCTCCATGTACACAGTTGTTAAAGTGGTTTTCGGTATTAGTAGAGAGTATGACAATATCTGATCCCGATCTCTTTAACAACCAAACATTATTATAACACCGTGGTCATTTCAGAATAGTTTATACTTCAAAATAAAAGTATCATTTTCCATTCAAACCATATCAGTATGATATCATTTTTAACTTCAGATATATAAACATTTCCAAAACCATGGCACTTTATAACAACCCGGGTTTTAACACCAATTTATAATCGTCATTAAACGATTAACGTGCTAGCTAATTGTTGTTAGGAGTTTGTAACCGGGTCGAAATTCGTTTAAAAGTTTGTTAAAAGAGTTATACGGGCTTTAAAAATTTAATCTCGGCCCACTTATTTTGGTGCCGTGATATTTATCAATACCGTTCCCTTTTTTTCTTATTGATTGGAAAACCCTAAGTAACGAAAAAGAAAGGAAAATGGCGGCTTCCTTTATGCTCGTTCGTTCCTCTTTGCGAAATTAGGGCTTGTAATTAATATTGAAGTCGTGCCTCTGTTGATCGATCGAACAGATATCTGCGTGTAGCTTCGTCGATCGTTCGTCTCTGCTTCGATTTGAACCGTGCGATTTGGATTTGGATTCTTCGACCAAGATGAGTGTTCATCACTCACATCTAATTCAATTCGATCATTTGAATGTTGTTGGTTTCTCTGATTTTTTAATTTACGCGGTTTGGAACCGTGACTTGGTTCGACTCCTTGATTGCTTGGGTTTTCTAGCACTGTTTTATTTTCGTGGTCACCTCGGTTTCACTTGACTTCGGTTACTCGATTTCGTTTGGACGATGCTGATTTTGTAGTTGTTTGCACTTACATGTTTTGTTCGATTTTCTGATATATTTGGAAATTTTTGATTCCATATATTTCGAATATATTTGATTTTAGTTGATATTTCAACCTGCGAATATGTTTTTCTTTCTTTGATGTTTGTAACATGTTTGTGCTTTCACCTGTGCACTAGCGAATTACGGCACGTGGCTATGTATGTGTTGCACTATTTCACTTCAGTTGAATCTGTGTCCTTATACACTACCCTTAGCCCTTGCTATTTACTGGAGTCAGTGGTTTCATCACTGTCGTATTGATATTGCTTTGCCACTGTAATTTGATTGCTGTGTTGGTTTCATTGTTGTTATGTTACTGATGTTGGCTTGCATTGTCATTTGTAATGTTCAATTGAAGTTGTAGCCTTTGTGCTCGAGTCTGATACTTGCATTATTCATTTCTCAGTTGCGTACATGTTGTATCTGTGGCACTTTTTGGTTTGTCTGTTGCCAGGTCTGGGTTTTTTGACAATTTACTGGTGCAGATGTTTTGTTTAATTTGAACGTTTTATCTGTACAATTATGTTGTTCAATGTCTACATGAACTTGAAAATCGTGTCTGCAATTTGGTATCATCTCAAGTGTATTTCATAGTTCACTATTCTCGAGTATCACTGCATATTATGTTGCCACACCGGCAGTTGCAGTTCACTTACATATGTTGGACTGTTTCATTTGAGGTGTGTAGGCATATTTCCTGCTCTGATTATTTTCTAGTATCATTCTTTGAGACAAATTGCATTGCAATTGTTGACATTGTTTGCTGCCTGGTCGACATGTATATATGTATGCTTTGATCATAGTATTCATGTATACATTGAGTTCAGGGTGTCCAGGTTGCATATCATATTGATTGAATTGCTGTCATTTACTTTTGGCACTGACGTCATCATATCTGCACTTGCATTGGCCACTGTTGCATTTAGGTGCACATCACTTGTTTGCCTCCTTTATTGCATGTTCTTCGAGGCAGGTAGTTCATGTGTACAGCTAATTTTGACGAGGCAGTGCACGCGAGCGTGTACTGTAGCCAAATCAGATTTGATGTTATAACTGATGATTTCACTTGCTAGAATAATTGATGTTGTTTGATGAACTCTATGCAGTTGCTATGTCCTTGTCGTTTTTATGCGATGTGCATATATATGTGGGACTATACTTATGTTGTATTTGAGTAGCTGTTGAGTCAGTGCCATTGGTATTTGAATCTTCATTTGCTTTTGATTCGTTGATCTTTTGTGTATTTCATGTTGTAGTGGCAAGGCAGTACACGCGTGCGTGTGCTGCAGCCCTACCAGGATTGACGTTTTTGAGTAATATTTCAATTACTTGAATTGTTTTGTCCAATTAAATATTTTGGAATTGTATTTTGATTTGGTTTGTTTGATCATTATGTTGTTGTCTAATTATCTTTTTGATAATTATATTATGAGTTTCTAATTATTTATTTAATAATTAGATTTTGTTGTTAATTGCCGTTTAGGCAATTCTGTTGTTTTCTAAATTATCTTCATTGATAATACTTTCATTTATCTTCGTTGATAATTTGAAATTGCTGATTTGTTATTTAACACTGTTAAGTGTTATATTTACCGTTATCCGATTTCTTATTAAAGGATTTGATAGACGAGATTTATTGTGACTGTCATCTATTTGATTATTTATTTATTATTGCTTTCGTGCATTAATTACTGAGTTTGAATTAGATTGACTCGTGTATTATTTTCTTTTGAATTTAATACTCGGGTCAGACCGAGTTATTACAGGTTGTAGATATCTTGCTTTGGGTTGCTGCTTGAGCTATGAAGTCTCTTTATGTCAATTGGAGTAGTCGTTGTTATAGTATAGGATGTTTTGTATTCATGTATATTATTCACGGTAATGTACTTATATATGTAATTTCCAGTGTCGACAGTTGTAGTTGTATCATATGTATTGTATCACATGTATTGTAACTAACATCAGTTATATATATGAGATTTTTTATTATCTGTGTTCCACATTTTGCTTATCTGTGTTATTATTATATATATTGTCCTAAACTATTATGAACCATCGTAGTTCGTCTTATGCTGGAATTGGGTATATCGATGGGAGTAAATAAATAAGTGATGAAAAATAAAAATATATACCACTCCTATCGAGGTAACCAATACTAGTGTAAGGCCTAACTACGGATGACCGCTTCTATCCAGCCTTATTCTTCGCAATAACAGACAGTATTTTCTTTTAATACTCTTTGTTATTGTGAGCATAGAGTGGGACGTCACAGTTGGTATCAGAGCTTGGGGTTTATGGACATAATATAAAACAGAACTTGGATGGAACATGTGATACAACTATTTTTCGATGTTTTATTGTGCTTTGAGTCAAAACTAAATTTGTGAAATTATGATGAAATTTTTAAATATCTTTACTTAAAAATAAAAGTGAAATTGTGTTTGATGATTGAATAATTTGTGTTCTGTTTATCGGAGTGCACAACGGAAACAATGAGACTGTCTTCGCTGAGTACAGCTGATAATCCTTTTATTTAAAAATCAAAATATGAAAATGAAATTAAATTCATTATGTTGTTACATATATGTGATTATTTTTGTTTTCTTTGAAAATTTCGAATCCGATTGGGGATCCGAAGCGATTGCAGTTATGTGATTTTGTTGAGATTTTGTTGTTTTGAATTATCTTCATTGAAGATATATTCGAGTGAATTGTTTGTTCATTTTGTAGTATGCATACAAATATGAGTTGCTCGTTACTGCATTAAATTTTACGTTGAACCGATGTTTGGTTTTAAACGTATTTTGTTGCCGTTATTTTTATAACGGGATTTTTACACCGGTGCTAAAATTTTGAAGCACGGTGCTTTGTTGACATTTTTAATGAATGAAAATTCAATGGTATTATATTTTGATGCGAATTATTTTGATGAGATTTTTACGTATAAAAATTACTGTCGCTTTGACTTCAGTAACCGTCAAATTTAAAGAGAGTTTATAAGCGGTTATCCCGCAATGCTGATTTTGAGATCCGTTTTTACGGTGTGTTGAGAAGTGCAATTTCCTTATCGAAATTGCTATAGATGTTGCTGTTTTAACCACGTTTTTTAAAAATCGTTTTAAAATAAAAATTGTTTTCCAAAAAGTTCCACAGTTTGCGCTTTCAAAAGAATGAGGAAGCGATTTAAATGTTTCAGCAAAATCGAGGACTATGAACCCTTACTTTTACTGATTCGCTTAATTCCCGACTTGTCCGTTTGAGAACGTAAAATGTTATTTATTTAAAATACACAATTTTGCACTTTCAAGGAAACGATGAAGAGAATTAAACGATTTTGTAAAACTAGTGGTATGGGACATATGCGTTTGCTATTTCGATTAATTCCGGACTCGTTAATTGAAATATTTGCTGTTTTGATGATTTTCATGTGCTTTCGAGCCATTATGATGGACCTTCGGGTCATATGTTGGGCTTTCGAGTCATATGTTGAATCTTCGGGTCAAATACCAATACTAGACCTTCGGGTCATATGTTGGACGCCAAAATTATGTTGACAGTACTTGGTAGGCTTCAGCCATATGTTGTTGCACGTGCGGCGTGGCTTAGACTCTCCATATTATGGGATCAATCCACCTTTTATGTTGATTTTCTAGAGTATCTTAATTGATTTCTAGATATTTGTTGTTTCTAATTATGTGCAGGTAATTAGATATTTGCTGTTATGAGATTTAATTATCATATCGGTAATTAGATATTTGCTGTTATGAGATTTAATTATCGTATCGGTAATTAGATATTTGCTATTATGAGATTTAATTATCGTATCGGTAATTAGATATTTGCTGTTATGAGATTTAATTATCGTATCGGTAATTAGGTATTTGCTGGTTTGAGTTCTAATTATCTTTGTTGATAATTAGATATTTGCTGGTTTGAGTTCTAATTATCTTTGTTGATAATTAGATATTTGCTGATTTGAGTTCTAATTATCTTTGTTGATAATTAGATATTTGTTGATTTGAGTTCTAATTATCTTTGTTGATAATTAGATATTTGCATATTTGAGTTATAATTATGTTTGTTGATAATTAGATATTTGCTAATTTGAGTTCTAATTATCTTTGTTGATAATTAGATATTTGCTGATTTGAGTTCTAATTATCTTTGTTGATAATTAGATATTTGCTGATTTGTTGTTTCTGATTATCGTTTTTGATAATTGGATATTTGTTGTTTCTGATTATCGTTTTTGATAATTGGATATTTGTTGTTCCTGATTATCGCTTGCGATAATTGGATATTTGTTGTTTCTGATTATCGTTTGCTATAATTGGATATTTGTTGATTTGAGATTTCTAATTATCGTTTTTGATAATTGGATATTTGTTGGTTTGAGATTTCTGATTATCGTTTTTGATAATTAGATATTTGTTGATTAGAGATTTCTGAATTATCGTTTTTCATAATTAGATATTTGTTGATTTGAGATTTCTGAATTATCGTTTTTGATAATTAGATATTTGTTGATTTGAGATTTCTGATTATCGTTTTTGATAATTAGATATTTGTTGATTTGAGATTTTTGATTATTGTGTTTGATAATTAGATATTTGTTGGTTTGAGATTTTTGATTATCGTTTTTGATAATTAGATATTTGTTGATTTGAGAATTCTGATTATCGTTTTTGATAATTAGATATTTGTTGATTTGAGATTAATTGGATATTTGTTGATTTGAGATTTCTGATTATCGTTTTTGATAATTCGATATTTGTTGATTTGAGATTTCTGATTATCGTTTTTGATAATTAGATATTTATTGATTTGAGATTTCTGAATTACCGTTTTTGATAATTAGATATTTGTTGATTTGAGATTTCTGATTATTGTTTTTGATAATTAGATATTTGTTGATTTGAGAATTCTGATTATCATTTTTGATAATTAGATATTTATTGATTTGAGATTAATTAGATATTTGTTGATTTGAGATTTCTAATTATCGTTTTTGAAAATTGGATATTTGATGATTTGAGATTTCTGATTATCGTTTTTGATAATTAAATATTTGTTGATTTGAGATTTCTGATTATCGTTTTTGATAATTAGATATTTGTTGATTTGAGATTTTTGATTATCGTTTTTGATAATTAGATATTTATTGATTTGAGATTTCTGATTATCGTTTTTGATGATTAGATAATTGCTAATTTTTACTGGTTATGAGATTTTCTAGTCTCTAATTGATTCTAGATTATATTGATTTTATTGAGTTGCTGTTTTCTATCTATCTCTGTTGATAGTTAGAGTTTGCTGATTATGGAGTTCGTGTTTTCTTATTATCTGTTGGATAACTAGATAATTGCGGTTTTGCGATTTGTGATTGGTGTTTTCTAATTGTCTTTGTTGATAATTAGGTTTTGCTGTTTTCTAATTATCGTATCGATAATTCGATATCGCTGTTTTGTGATTTCTGTATTCTAATTGTCTAATTGATGATTAAATATTGCTGATAATCGTATTTATTTAGTTTTGCTGTTTTCTGAATTATCTATTGATAATTAGATCTTGTTGAGAATTTGTTAATTTCTTTTTTTTAAATTAAAAGATTTCCTTAGCGTTTGTATTTTTGACTTTTATTTTTCTAGCTTAACCAGTTTATGCAAGAAAAATAATGACGACCTTAATTATGAAAATTGCGGGGACGCAATTTTTATAAGGAGGGGAGTCTGTAACAACCTGGGTTTTAACACCAATTTATAATCGTCATTAAACGATTAACGTGCTAGCTAATTGCTGTTAGGAGTTTGTAATCGGGTCGAAATTCTTTTAAAATTTTGTTAAAAGAGTTATACGGGCTCTAAAAATTTAATCTCGGCCCACTTATTTTGGTGCCGTGATATTTGTGATATCCCGAAATTTTAGACAATATCAATTTAATAATCTTTATATAAAATTAAATTGATATTGACAAAATTGATTAATAAAATATGTTTTGGTTTAATAATCAAATTTAATAAATATTTAATTTGTGATTTTATCTTTTAGATGCTGAAATAAATGTTTAAATTATAATGTATATATATAGTTGTATGTATATTATAGTTTATCTTTGTTTGGAATTTAACTTACATGAAAATAATAAATGAAGTTTTGTTTTTAAATTCTAATAAAATATTGAGTAATTAGGAAATTATGTTTTAATTAATATTAAACTTTTAAAAATCTATTTAAATTAATAACTTTATGGTTTGATAATATTTATAATAAATGTTATATTGTTTTAAACTTAAATAAAGGTTGATTTTATTTCTTTTTAAACATTATTTGGTAAAATATGAATTGAGAATATTTTATATAATTTTAAAATATAAGATAACATATGATTTAAATTCATTTAAATATAAAAGGGATTTATAATTTCTTTACAAATCATATAAAGTTGTTATTTTTAAGCCATGTAATAAATATACAATTTTCATAAATAAATAAAATAAGGATTAGAATAGGAAAATAGAATCTTCATTTTAAATTAAATAAATTGATATTAAATTGGATTTCAAAGAATTAATTTGATTTGGCAATTTTATTTTGAAATTCAAATTAATTGGTTCTTTAAATATTTGTATAAGTTTTAATTTATAAATTGTTTTATTTACATTTACTTTTAATAAGAAATTGATTTATATTTACATAAACATAAAACAAATTAAAGAAAACTCTTTATAAATATTTAAAAATATAACCTAATTAAGCAAAACTAGTGTAATCAAATTAGCAATCTAAACTACATGTGTTAAAGGGTGAATCAAGCAAAATGACAAGTGTCATTCAATTTTGATCCTTTTCTTTTATTTGGTTAAATAATTTCAGTCGTTAACATATTCTTTTCCCCTCATTTTCTTTTTTCTATCTTTTATGCTAAGCTAGGAGAAAACTTAGGCAAATCTGAAATTCACTCCTCAAAAGAAAAACAGAATTAAAACATGTATCTTTCCCAAATTTGCAAAACTCCTCATTCAAAATTGAGATTAATTTTCTCAAATCAAAACCTGCATTGCAAACTTTGAAATCTGTAACTCCTCTCAAAACTAAAACCTGTAACAAGAATATCATCATGCAACCTACATTTTTACAACCTGGGAACTAACTGCATTTTCTCTGGAAAATCATGTTTGCAATTTCAAATTCATTCAATCTCAAGTCTGCATTTTCAAAGAGCCTGCATTTCATCTCTTGGAATTGCCTGCAAGAAACCTGTAGTTTTAAAACCTGCATGCAGATAATCAGAAGCAACATAAAGTTTTCAGTTCAAAGCTATTCAAGTGCAAATTTTTCAATAAATCTGGGTGCTCTGTTCTTCAAATTTAAGGTGAGTAACTTTTCTTCTTAAAAACTTTGAAGGTTAAATAATGTTACATACTAGTATACTGAAATGAATAATTAGTGAATATATTTATAGTTATATATCCGGTGGAAAATTTTATTTGTATGCATGTTGTCTAAAATTGACTTGATCTGTTTGTTGCCTGGTACAAGTTTTTATATATTTATTTAAAATCCTTATTTTTATTCTTATTTGGTGTCTGCTAGAATGAAGTGGATAAATCAAAGTTGATGAATTACCAGAGGTTAATATTTAAGGATTTATGTAAGTAGAAATATAAGTTGGATGGTCTCTGGAAACTTATAAAACACCAAAGCATGTAGATATAAATCAAAATTTATACAGTATAAAATATAAATCCAGTATTGTAGATGCAATACACTAACTAGAATATGATTTTAAAATCTAAAATCAAGATCTTTAGGAATAGAATTAAGGTTCAGTTGGGTTATTTACTAGAGGTAGGAATTCTTGATTTACTGGAAATCTTTGTAACTAGAGAGGACTGGGTTATTCTAGATAGAAGAGGGGTGTTGATGCCTAGGAAATTTTTGATGGTGATTTAATTCATCAGAGAAGCAGTGGTTGTGATGTGGAGGTGGGAACCCTAGTTTTAACTAGGTGAAGAAAATCGATCACCACTGTTTGTAGAAGTGATCGAGTTCAACGTAACTTCGGGAAATGATAGTTTGGGGTTTGGTGATTGTGAGGCCGGAGGCGTTGATTTTCTGGCGGTCGGAGGAGGTAGGGTTCGTCGTTGACAGGTTTAGGATTTGAGAGACATGCTGTGTTGCCAGGTTTGAAGTGTTACAGGTTGTGTTTTTATACTCGATTTTGAATTCGAGATTTTCCTTATGATTAGGTGATTAAGCTGGACTTTGGAGTTGATTGTGGAGTAGGGTTAATCATCGTGGATGATCGGAATCATCCACAGGCAATGTGCATGTGCACAATAGCCAACAGGAGAGGGTTGTTCTGGAATGTGATGAAGATGGTGCTCGGGGGATGCTCGGGTCATCTTTGTTTTTGCTCGAAGTTAAATGAAAAATGACTCGAAGTAATATTGTATTGGCTCGGGTAGTTTTGTTTAGTTTCAGTATTTTGTTTCTATAGCCTGAAACAGTTTCAGGTTTTTGAATTTTAAAACTAAATTTTAAAAAAAAATAGTAAGGAAAGTTTAAATTCAAACTTTAAGTAAGATTAAACGATTTGAATTCCAGATTTTGAATAAATTTGCAGTAATAAAATAAAGTATTTAATTAAATAATAAAAACCTGCACAGTTTATATAAAGTGAATTTAAATCTGGAAATGACATTTAAAACAAGATTTAAATTTCTAAGTCAAATCTGAATTTGAAACCTGAATTCAAATTAGAAGTTGAATCTTAAGTTTCAAATAAAAATAGGTTATAAGTTCAAATGTTATTATCAAGTGGAATATTTTGGAATTTATAAAATATGAAATGGGAATTTAGAACTTGGTTCTAAAATCTAATCTTTGAATTTAAATCTGAAGCATGATTTGAATTTTTGTTATAATGTAAATGAGATTTGAATTTAAATGTTTCAATGTCATTTGAAATATTTAAGATATTTTAAATTTAATTGAATATAAGCTAAAGATAAATGATTTTTCTAAAAATTGCTTTAAGAGGTAAGTGATTCTTTAAAATGAGAACAAAAGAGTTTTCAAATATTTAAAATCTTGTTTAAGTTTAAATTTAATTTCATTTTAATTTAAAATGGAATTTATAAAAATTTAAAAGCAAATTTGTTTCTTAAATTACGTTAATAATGATAATTTAATCATTAATGAGATTAATGATTTTTACCGTTTTGAAATTTAATTATATGATCAAGGTAATTAAGATTTTAATTAATTAATTTAATCAATTAATAATTGGGTTAATTAATTAAATAATTAAGGGTTTATTTAATTAATTAAAAGTTTAATTAAGTTAATTTAATTTGATTAAAGTATGATTTAGAAATTTATTTAAATAAGATTTGATCAATTTAATTTAATAAATGAATTGAATTAATTAATCAAGTAATTAATAACTAATTAAGTTTTTAATTATCACTTGATTAATTTAAAAATTAGAAATTAATTAATGTGTTTCTTTAAATAAATAAAGAATTAATATCGATTAATTCAATTAATTACTTTGGAAAGTAATTAAAGATTTGTTATTGGTTAATGAAGGTCATTAACCTAGGATTATTTCATAATTAATTAATATTAATAATTAATTGTATTAATTACTTTAAAGATAATCATTTAGAAATTATTTAAGTATAATTACTTAATGAAAGTAATTAAGGGAATTAATTACTGATTTTAATTAATTAAGTTTATTTTGATTAATTAAGTTAATTAATTAAGTTTAATTAATTTAAATTAATCACTGATTGATTCGAAAGTAATTACAAATGTAATTAAAAATGGAAAATTACTTAGTGAAGTAATTAAGGAAATAAACTACTAGATGTAATTTAATTGAAGGAGTTTTGGAAATTAATTACTTTGTAATTACTATGTAATTTGTATGTTGAATAATTACTTAAGTAAGTAATTAATAACTAATTACTTAGTGTAATTAATTTAGGTTTTGATAATTAAGTTATTTGAAAATGGTTAAGAGATGTAATTAATTTAAGTTAATTACTTAATGTGATTAATCAAGAATGATTAATCAATGGAGATAATTGATAATTAATTTAATGGAGTTATTTTAAATAAAATAATTAATGATGTAATTAAGGATTGATTAATTAAGAACAATTAATCAATAAAGAATTTATTAATGTGATTAATTAAGGATTAATGTAATTAATTATTATTGGTTAATTAATGAAGTAATTACAGGTAAATTACTGAATTTGGTTTGGATTAATTAATTTGTGAAATTAATTGAAGGATAATTACTTGAATGTAATTAAAGAATAATTAATCAAGATGATTAATTAGAGTAATTTGTTGAGAATAATTAACTAATTGATTTATAATTAATTGATGTGTAAGCAAGATTTATATGGATAAATAATTAATTTAATTCATTTTAAATTAATTAAGGAAGAAGTAGTTAATTTAATTTATTTTAAATTAATTATAGGATGGTAATTTAATAAGTCATTGCTTATGAATGATGTTTTATATTTATTACCCTGAATGGTTGAGATCTCAGTTATGAGATAAATGTTGTTGTGTGATTTGGATGTTATGGTTGCATTGAGTTAATAATATGATTTATCTGTTTGAGTTGATAATATAGATTATCTGATGTGATGATAATATTGATTATCTATTATGATGTTAATTATCTATCTGTATGTATATAGATAATGTTGAATTGAATTGCTTTAAACTCTAAAACAACTTGGCCCTAAAAGACACGCTTGGATTTCAATGAGACCGGGATCGGGTTTCCATATTTGGATATCCGAAAACCACATCGATTCCAAATAACGTTAGGTCGTGTATCAAAATGGAGCTTTGTGAAGACTCGATGTGTAAGGGCTATATGCCAGTATAACTCTATGGGTGATTCCGTAATGAGTTTGACGGAATAGTACTTATAGATTCGAGATGGTGATTCAAAGTGCAATGGTTATTGTCGTTAACTCTGAGGATGATTCCAAAATGAGTGTAACGAGATAATGCCTTCGGTTTCGTTCGAACCCGGAACGAACTTGTATGGATTGAATGCTTTCAGAACATCGTCAGGTGGACGATGAGCATTCTAAGAGATGTGTTCTCCAAAGGTAATCGTAACCTCAAGCCTCATCAACCTGGAATGGCTAAAACATGGGAGGTGCAGCAAGGCTCCATGGGTAGCCCCCACTGGAGAGCAAGATTTACCCCTGTCTAGAAGTCTCTTTATATTCGGCTGTGTGGGGCAGTTGATTGCAACAACTGCCGGGGTTGTCTTGTTCGGGACTGTTCAGTAAGGAATGGTCCCGGTCTTGTGTTGCAGGGGAGTTAGGGTGGCTCCTCGGTACGGTGATCTAGGCCACGTTGTGACGGGCGGTACCCCAGTAGCCCTGCCATTGATGGAAAACCATTTTCCCTACAAGACCCTACGGTTTTGTTTGTATACCTATGTAGCTGGAATTTAATAAATGTAGCAATTTCGGCTATTTCTGTATTTTACTTGAAAACCCTAGACACTATTATAATATCATCGGATTTCCTATCAAATGTTTTGGTTAGCGTAAGGTAAAAACTTTTCCATGTTTATGTGTGGGAAGTCTTACGTGATACCCTTTCTTTCAAATGGTTTTTAAAGTTAAGCAACCTTAACCTGTTACTCACACCAGACCCATGTCTGACCCGGAGTTTATCTTTGTTTTTCTTAAACTCTTGGGTACTCAAATTTTTACGAGTAGACAAGAGATTCAGGTTTGCTTTGACGAATATTGGAGGAGCAATGGAGCAGGAGGTTTCTGCGTTATAGATATATAGTTCCGCTGTGTTTTCTCTGTGTTGTCATTGTATTGAGTTGTAAATACTAGACAGGTATTTATAACTGTCTAGTATATGTGATGTATATGCTGTGTATCTCTGATTGGTATTGTATATTATGTAAATACTTATGTTGTTAATATAATTTATTCGTTCCGCTGTTGAGATTCTAGTATTATTTCTTCTTTCTCTTCTTTCTCTTCTTCTTCTATCCCTTTCTTTCTTAATTGATGATGCGATTTTCCGGGAGTGGAAAGTCGGGTCGTCACAGATGGTATCAGAGCATTAGGTTGAGTGAATACCTAGGCTCTGGAGTGGTGTCTATCTTGAGAGAGCGTATTTGTTATTTTTAATATATATATATATTTTATTTCTACCTATCTGTTGGGTTACCTGTTCAGGTTTTCCAATATAAGTTATAAAGGTAGATTGAGGTAGTGGTGTGTATAACACAACTACCGATTGGTTGGAGTTTGAATGTTTGAGGTTGGAAGTGTATTTGTCAAGATTGTAGACCTAATGCCATCTCGAGTGAGCTTTGAAGTGGTGTAAGGACTTCATTGATCTCTGAAGGTAACCTATTAAGGTTCGGAGTACATCTTTGAAGTTGGATGAATAGAGTTTGGATTTATTGGCTGAGCAGAAGCGAGTGATGATATCTTGTTATCTCAAGGAATAGTTACTGCGTGATGAGATGCAGTGACTATGGATGTTTCCGAAGATATTTCTTTGGAACAATTTTAAGGAAGTAAGTCTGCTTCAGTGTTGTGGCTGGATTCAGCAGGATGTTTATGTGTGGTTTGAAGTCCGAGTTTCTCGAAGAGCTTTGGATTAAGAATTCTTTGGTGTTGTGTCAGCAGTGCAGCTCAGAGTGTTCTGTGTATTGGCAGAATTTTCTGGCTTAGCAATTTTCTGGAGATGGAATTCAGAAGCAGCCGAGTGAATCCATTTCTTCGATGGATTGGCAAGACCAGCATAAGCTGTTCTAATTGGTAAAGAGAGAATAGTTTTCTTTGGATTTTAGATTGAGTTGATCGCAAAAGTGACTTGCGGTGATTGGGTATTCTCTTGGATTGTTGGAGATTTTTCTAGATGTTTCCTAGAAGTCAGAGTTTGTCTTCATCTAGAGATTCAGTGGTACCCGTGGTTCAACTAGTTGAAGGTTGGTTTCTTAAGATGGAATTTGGCGAAGCAACTCAGGATTTGAGGAAATTCTGAATTTTCTCTTGGTTATTAGAGATCTTCTTGGTTATGCTGTCCAGTTGTGCTTGTGTTCTTCATCAGCATTCTTTTCTACTCCAGATCAGAGTTGTGCAGCGGAAGCAGTTTGGGGGTGCATCTGCTTTTCTTTTCCGGACAGGAGAAGTTTGTTTTCTTCTGATGGTTATGAGTGAAGTTGTTCTTGATCTTGATTTATCATGGAGGATCATTCTGATGGGTTTGGTCTAGATTGTTTCTTGAGACATCAGTGTGACATCTCGGATTTTGGCAGTATTATTTTAATAAATATTTAATGTGATTAATTAAAATATAACCTAACTTTTAAAACAAATATATATATATATATATATTAGTGTATTAGGAAGAAATATTGATTTGGAATTTATAATAAAGAGTTTCAAAATATTTTTAAAATAAAATCTATCTTGTTTACATATAAATGAAGTAAGTTCTGCTTATTAATATTTGTTTTAAATATATATATTTGTTATAATCTGGATAATAAAGGTTGAATAAGATAAATCTTATCAATATTGCATCTAAATATAAAACGAATATATTGTTAAAAATAAATATAAATATATAGACTTAAGGGCATTTTTGTTATTAACATAAGTAAATGAAATAATAAATAAGAAAATTGAATGTTAGATAGTTAAACTTTAAAAATAAATAATAAAATGAGTGTTGAGATCAAATAAATATGTTTTAAATTAAGAAGTTGATAGTTTATGTTAGAAATAAAATAAATAAGAAAAATATATATGAAAAAATAATATACAAGACAATACTTATTGAAGTTAAAATAAATATTTGAGTTAAACATAAGTATGTAAGTTAGAAATAGACATAAAACAAAAGTTATAAAAGATAAAGTAAAATACATAGCTAAAATCTACTAACATGTTAAAATAGAAATACATTCATATTTTAAAGTAATGTGACAACAGTAAAGTATAGACAATTATGTACAAATTGGGATATAAATATCTATGTACATTTATAAAAAAAACAAGAAACAAAATATGTAGCTATAAGCTTACAAAAGAAGATAAATATATGAATGTACAAACACTTTAAGTGCAACAAGACAATGAAATTTAATGCAGCCAACAATGTATATCATATCAGCTGCTAAAACTAAATTATCAGCCACCAAAGAAATAGAAATCTGCTTAGTCAAATAAACAAGAGGAAAATATCTCTGATAGGTTGTACAAACAAATATATATCACCTGCATAATTTCTTTTTATATATCTCTGTCTTCTCATTTCAGTTCGTAAACCAAAACCAAGAATCTGAAGTAAGAACTATTTCCAACTTAAGCAAATTTAACTTAAACATCAATACAACCAAGACAAACCAGGGAAGTAAGCAGAGGGGGTTTCAGCTGGTTTCAAAATAGCAAGCATGTTTTAAGAGCTCTGTTCTGGTTCTAAATCAAGTGAGTAAACATACCATCTCGAATATTAAATCTCGATAATTGATTTATGGAAATCTTGTGCTTGCTATTTTTAGTAAATATGAAGTTCTGTGTTGCTTTGCTGTTTACTGGAAGCTATACTCTGATATGTTCTACAACATTTCAAGCCATTGAGTAAGGAATCAGAGGAAACCATAAATACTTCTTCATATAAATAATTTAAACTTAGGAATTTACATTAAATAAGCTTGTTTGAATCAAAATCAGGGCTTGGGATTTTGTTTAAAGGGTTACAGTGTAATAGATACTGGGTATTCATGTTTACAGAAAACTAAAGAGTCATATGTTAAAATTCGAATGTTCTAAATTGTGAATTTGATTTCATATTTTGATTAAGCATACAAAGGACAGATTTTTAAAATTAAAACGATGGTTTTTAGATCAGTATGTATGGAGTAGTCCCTATATGAACTAAAAATACATTTTATTCAATTTCTGTTGTTTTAACAAATCTTAAAGGTTGTAATTCGTTTTGAAGCTTGTTTGATACTCATTGATTTCGAGAAAAATAGTAGAAATCTTTTTCTATTTAGGGAAGTGATGGATCGAAGCTAAAGTAGGGTTTTAGCTTGCGTTTTTGACATGGTTGGAGACGAAGTGATTTCGCCACTTCTGGGTCATCGAGTGGCACGGTACGCAAGGGAGTGATAGCATGGAGGGTAGGGTTGTCGTGGCCGGAGTTTCGAGGCTAATGGACGATGGTCGTCGCTGGAACGTGGAAATTTTTACTGGAGCTTTAAGGTCTGGAAGCTCAAAATGGGAAATTTTTTATACTCGGTTTCGTTCAGGGGGCTGGTGGTTTCGATCGATGAAGTGATCGAGGGGCGACTTGTGGGTGCTCGTATCAGGCGTCGGGGGTGGGTCGGCGGCTTGTGCAAGTGCACGGTGGTCGCGTGCATGGTTGGTGGTCTGGGTTTGAAAGTGAGTTACTGATGCTTTAATTTTATACTTCAGTTTCAAAATTTTAACTTACTGGAAATAAAAAAAGGAAGAGAAGAAGGAGTAAAAAAAAGGTGTCTCGGTGAAAATTCTTGGAGTCGTGTAGTTACTCGAGTTATACAAGGGAAGTGCTTGGGTTTTCCAACTGTAGTATACTGTAAAAGGAAAATATATTAAAGTTAAGCAAATTGTTTCAACCAGTTAGTAATAAATTGATTTTTAAAGAAGATTTTTTTTAAGATGATTAATTATTCAATTAATTATTTTTAGAAGCAATTTAGAATAATTAAATTATAATTGCAATTAGAGTTTGGATTAATGATTAATTGATTAATAAATTTGTAGTTAACTACTTAAAGTAAATTAACGAATGATAGTAGTTAAGTAATTAAGTGATTTAATTAACTAATGGTTAAAGATTAATTTAACTGGTAAATAAGGAATACTTAATTGGTAATTAAGATGTGTTAATAAGGTTTATCAATTAATGGTTAAAGGATAATTAATCTGCAATTAAGGTTTATTAATTGGGTTTAAGGGTAATCAAGGGATGGGTTACCCGATTGAAAATTAAATTGTTAGTTAATTAAAGGTAATCTCTTGGAGATTAATTTGATGAGGTTAGTGAAGAAATTCATATTTTACGGGATGTAATAAATTAAAAAGGAATGTAATAAATTAAAAAGGAACTACTTAATGGAAGTAATTAAAGGGAATTACTTGGGTAAGTAATTACAGAGGGGTAATTACTGTTTATGAGTAAGTTGGGTTGGCTAATGGATGCAAGTAATTAAGTTTAATTGATTTATTAAGGATAAACCTTTATGGAGATTGGTTAAGTATAATTACTTAAAGAAAGTAATTAGACACTGATGAAAAATTTAGCGTAATGGAAGGATAAGTAATCAGGGAGGATTAACTAAGATAAATGGTTTTGGAATGGTAAATCAATTAGGTTGTAATTAAGAAGCAGGACCTAAAGGTAATTGATTTAATTAAATTATGGGAAATAGATTTATTCTAAATGATGTGATTGGTTATCTTACTTATGTATGATAAGTGATTGTTTAAAATGTCCTGAATTGATTGATACTCCTAATATGAATGGTTCGTGATATGATGTGTTGGATGGGTAATGATAATGTGGTTATATTAATAATGAATTGTTGAATAAAAGGTGAACCCTTTATTTAAAATTGAATCGCATTTCACTTGAATGACATATGTTAAGATGAACTGAATTCGAAGAGACCGGAGTCGGGTATTAGTTAATACCCGAAACCACTTCGATTCTTTATAAATTGATGTGTGAAATCAATAGGGTGTAATGGAATGATTAAAGTGAATTGGACTATATAATCTATGTTCTAGAAATTGCTTTGTGAAATAAGTGATGTCTATAATAACTTGTGAATTGAAAATAGATAAAAGTTACCCGGGTTTATATAAGTTGTTTGTTTTGGTATTCCATGTTAGCTGAGTTTACTCATGCTGGTTTCCAGCCTGACCCTGGTGTTACTTTGATGTAATGCTCGGGTCAGACCGAGTATTACAGATTTTCAGGTAGGTACGTTCTGGAGCTCAGGAGGCGAGCTGGATGGCAATATCGTATAAGTATTCCGCTATATTTATATTATTATTAACTTGAGACTTGATAATTGTAAATATTCAGTGACTGTATATAATGTGAAACTCTGATGTATATTAAATGTAATTGACAGATATAGTATTCTTTGTAAACTGTATTTATTTATTATTATATTTTATCCGCTGCGAATGTGAGTTGTTGATGTTCTGTTCTTCTTCTTCTATCTTTTTCTTCTTTTTCATAACTATCTGAAATTTTCGGGTTCGGAAATTTCGGGTCGTTACAATCAGCAAGGATTGAGCTGATCAGGTAGGATGTAGGCAGCCCGAGATCGTCTGAAGAGTTTTGTGGATCTGAAGTCTGGTTTTGGATAAGTTTTCCCCAGTTATAGGAGCTATAAATTTTGGTAAGGTTGGGTAAGCTAGCTCCGAGATGTTTTGGATCTCTTCTGTGTTCTTTTTTAGATAAGTGTTTGATTATCTGGATTGAATTGCCAGTTTGGACAACTGGAATTCGATATGTTTCACGTATCTCTGAGGGAGTACGTGTATGATCTATTTCTGGTTTTGGAATCAGCTGTCGGGGAGATTTGGTTGTTAAGTCAGACTTATCTGTAGTCTGATGTCTTGTTCAGTTATAGATATAGATGAGTAGGAGTTCTGTAACTTAGTAGTGTTGATTGTTTGGATTTTATAGAGCGAGTAACCCGGTGTTTACTTGGGAAACTCGAGGAAGCTCTATCCAGAATTTTGTCTGGATAGTTAAATTTTGTTTGATTGGTTGAATTGATTGCTATGGATGTTAGCATATGTTTGATATATGCTTGGTTTTAAAATTTAAAATCTTAAATAGGTTATTAAATTACCTTTGTTTTAAATTTCAGGGACGAAATTCTTTTAAAGGGGAAGGAATGTGGTATCCCGGAATTTTAGACAATATCAATTTAATAATCTTTATATAAAATTAAATTGATATTGAAAAAATTGATTAATAAAATATGTTTTGGTTTAATAATCAAATTTAATAAATATTTAATTTGTGATATTATCTTTTAAATGCTAAAATAAATGTTTTACAATGTATATATATATATATTTGTATATATATTATAGTTTATCTTTGTTTGGAATTTAACTTACATGAAAATAATAAATGAAGTTTTGTTTTTAAATTCTAATAAAATATTGAGTAATTAGGAAATTATGTTTTAATTAATATTAAACTTTTAAAAATCTATTTAAATTAATAAATTTATGGTTTGATAATATTTATAATAAATGTTATATTGTTTTAAACTTAAATAAAGGTTGATTTTATTTCTTTTTAAACATTATTTGATTAAATATGAATTGAGAATATTTTATATAAGTTTAAAATATAAGATAACATATGATTTAAATTCATTTAAATATAAAAGTGATTTATAATTTCTTTAAATCATATACAGTTGTTATTTTTAAGCCATGTTAATAAATATACTATTTTCATAAATTAAAAAAAGGATTAGAATAGGAAAATAGAATCTTCATTTTAAATTAAATAAATTGATATTAAATTGGATTTCAAAGAATTAATTTGATTTGGCAATTTTATTTTGAAATTCAAATTAATCGGTTCTTTAAATATTTGTATAAGTTTTAATTTATAAATTGTTTTATTTACATTTACTTTTAATAAGAAATTCATTTATATTTACATAAACATAAAACAAATTAAAGAAAACTCTTTATAAATATTTAAAAATATAACTTAATTAAGCAAAATAAGTGTAATCAAATTAGCAATCTAAACTACATGTGTTAAAGGGTGAATCAAGCAAAATGACAAGTGTCGTTCAATTTTGATCCTTTTCTTTTATTTGGTTAAATAATTTCAGTCGTTAACATATTCTTTTCCCCTCATTTTCTTTTTTCTATCTTTTATGCTAAGCTAGGAGAAAACTTAGGCAAATCTGAAATTCACTCCTCAAAAGAAAAACAGAATCAAAACCTGTATCTTCCCCAAATTTGCAAAACTCCTCATTCAAAACTGAGATCAATTTTCTCAAATCAAAACCTGCATTGCAAACTTTGAAATCTGTAACTCCTCTCAAAAATAAAACCTGTAACAAGAATATCATCATGCAACCTACATTTTTACAACCTAGGAACTAACTGCATTTTCTCTGGAAAATCATGTTTGCAATTTCAAATTCATTCAATCTCAAGTCTGCATTTTCAAAGAGCCTGCATTTCATCTCTTGGAATTGCCTGCAAGCAACCTATAGTTTTAAAACCTGCATGCATGAAGTAGATAATCAGAAGCAACATAAAGTTTTCAGTTTAAAGCTATTCGAGTGCAGATTTTTCAATAAATCTGGGTGCTCTGTTCTTCAAATTTAAGGTGAGTAACTTTTCTTCTTAAAAACTTTGAAGGTTAAATAATGTTACATACTAGTATACTAAATGAATAATTAGTGAATATATTTATAGTTAAATATCTGGTGGAAAATTTTATTTTTATGCATGTTGTCTAAAATTGACTTGATCTGTTTGTTGCCTGGTACAAGTTTTTATATATTTATTTAAAATCCTTATTTTTATTCTTATTTGGTGTCTGCTAGAATGAAGTGGATAAATCAAAGTTGATGAATTACTAGAGGTTAATATTTAAGGATTTATGTAAGTAGAAATATAAGTTGGATGGTCTCTAGAAACTTATAACACCAAAGCATGTAGATATAAATCAAAATTTATACAGTATAAAATATAAATCCAGTATTGTAAATGCAATACACTAACTAGAATATGATTTTAAAATCTGAAATCAAGATCTTTAGGAATAGAATTAAGGTTCTGTTGGGTTATTTGCTGGAGGTAGGAATTCTTGATTTAATGGAAATCTTTGTAACTAGAGAGGACTGGGTCATTCTAGATGGAAGAGGGGTGATTATTGATGCCTAGGAAATTTTTGATGGTGATTTAATTCATCAGAGAAGCAGTGGTTGTGATGTGGAGGTGGGAACCCTAGTTTTAACTAGGTGAAGAAAATCGATCACCACTGTTTGTAGAAGTGATCGAGTTCAACGTAACTTCGGGAAATGATAGTTTGGGGGTTGGTGATTGTGAGGCCGGAGGCGTTGATTTTCTGGCGGTCGGAGGAGGTAGGGTTCGTCATTGACAGGTTTAGGATTTGAGAGACATGCTGTGTTTGCCAGGTTTGAAGTGTTACAGGTTGTGTTTTTATACTCGATTTTGAATTCGAGATTTTCTTGATGATTAGGTGATTAAGCTGGACTTTGGAGTTGATTGTGGAGTAGGGTTAATCATCGTGGATGATCGGAATCATCCACAGGCAATGTGCATGTGCACAATAGCCAACAGGAGAGGGTTGTTCTGGAATGTGATGAAGATGGTGCTCGGGGGATGCTCGGGTCATCTTTGTTTTTGCTCGAAGTTAAATGAAAAATGACTCGAAGTAATATTGTATTGGCTCGGGTAGTTTTGTTTAGTTGCAGTATTTTGTTTCTGTAGCCTGAAATAGTTTCAGGTTTTTGAATTTTAAAACTAAATTTAAAAAAATAAAAATAGTAAGGCAAGTTTAAATTCAAACTTTAAGTAAGATTAAACTATGAATTCAAATAGATTTGAATTCCAGATTTTGAATAAATTTGCAGTAATAAAATTAAGTATTTAATTAAATAATAAAAACCTGCACAGTTTATATAAAGTGAATTTAAATCTGAAGATGAAATTTAAAACAAGATTTAAATTTCTAAGTCAAATCTGAATTTGAAACCTGAATTCAAATTAGAAGTTGAATCTGAAGTTTCAAATAAAAATAGGTTATAAGTTCAAATGTTATTATCAAGTGGAATATTTTGGAATTTATAACATATGAAATGGGAATTTAGAACTTGGTTCTAAAATCTAATCTTTGAATTTAAATCTGAAGCATGATTTGAATTTTTGTTATAATGTAAATGAGATTTGAATTTAAATGTTTCAATGTCATTTGAAATATTTAAGATATTTTAAATTTAATTGAATATAAGCTAATGATAAATGATTTTTCTAAAAATTGCTTTAAGAGGTAAGTGATTCTTTAAAATGAGAACAAAAGAGTTTTTAAATATTTAAAATCTTGTTTAAGTTTAAATTTAATTTCATTTTAATTTATAATGGAATTTATAAAAATTTAAAAGCAAATTTGTTTTTTAAATTACCTTAATAATGATAATTTAATCATTAATGACATTAATGATTTTTATTGTTTTGAAACTTAATTATATGATCAAGGTAATTAAGATTTTAATTAATTAATTTAATCAATTAATAATTAGGTTAATTAATTAAATAATTAAGGGTTTATTTAATTATTTAAAAGTTTAAGTAAGTTAATTTAATTTGATTAAAGTATGATTTAGAAATTAATTTAAATATGATTTGATTAATTTAATTTAATAAATGAATTGAATTAATTAATCAAGTAATTTATAACTAATTAAGTTTTTAATTATCACTGGATTAATTTAAAAATTAGAAATTAATTAATGAGTTTCTTTAAATAAATAAAGAATTAATATTGATTTATTCAATTAATTACTTTGGAAAGTAATTAAAGATTTTTTATTGGTTAATGAAGGTCATTAACCTAGGATTATTTCATAATTAATTAATATTAATAATTAATTGTATTAATTAGTTTAAAGATAATCATTTAGAAATTATTAAAGTATAATTACTTAATGAAAGTAATTAAGGGAATTAATTACTGATTTTAATTAATTAAGTTTATTTTGATTATTTAAGTTAATTAATTAAGTTTAATTAATTTGAATTAATCACTGATTGATTTGAAAGTAATTACAAATGTAATTAAAAATGGAAAATTTCTTAGTGAAGTAATTAAGGAAATAAATTACTAGATGTAATTTAATTGAAGGAGTTTTGGAAATTAATTACTTTGTAATTAATATGTAATTTGTACGTTGAATAATTACTTAAGTAAGTAATTAATAATTAATTACTTAGTGTAATTAATTTAGATTTTGATAATTAAGTTATTTGAGAATGGTTAAGAGATGTAATTAATTTAAGTTAATTACTTAATGTGATTAATCAAGAATGATTAATCAATGGAGATAATTGATAATTAATTTAATGGAGTTATCTTAAATAAAATAATTAATGATGTAATTAAGGATTGATTAATTAAGAACAATTAATCAATAAAGAATTTATTAATGTGATTAATTAAGGATTAATGTAATTAATTATTATTGATTAATTAATGAAGTAATTACAGGTAAATTACTGAATTTGGTTTGGATTAATTAATTTGTGAAATTAATTGAAGGATAATTACTTGAATGTATTTAAAGACTAATTAATCAAGATGATTAATTAGAGTAATTTGTTGAGAATAATTAATTAATTGATTTATAATTAATTGATGTGTAAGCAAGATTTATATGGATAAATAATTAATTTAATTCATTTTAAATTAATTAAGGAAGAAGTATTTAATTTAATTTATTTTAAATTAATTATAGGATGGTAATTTAATAAGTCATTGCTTATGAATGATGTTTGATATTTATTACCCTGAATGGTTGAGATCTCAGTTATGAGATAAATGTTGTTGTGTGATTTGGATGTTGTGGTTGCATTGAGTTAATAATATGATTTATCTGTTTGAGTTAATAATATAGATTATCTGATGTGATGATAATATTGATTATCTATTATGATGTTAATTATCTATCTGTATGTATATAGATAATGTTGAATTGAATTGTTTTAAACTCTAAAACAACTTGGCCCTAAAAGACACGCTTGGATTTCGATGAGACCGGGATCGGGTTTCCATAGTTGGATATCCGAAAACCACATAGATTCCAAATAACGTTAGGTCGTGTATCAAAATGGAGCTTTTTGAAGACTCGAGGTGTAAGGGCTATACGTCAGTATAACCCTGTGGGTGATTCCGTAATGTGTTTGGCGGAATAGTACTTATAGATTCGAGATGGTGATTCAAAGTGCAAGGGTTATTGTCGTTAACTCTGAGGGTGATTCCAAAATGAGTGTAACGAGATAATGCCTTCGGTTTCGTTCGAACCCGGAACGAACTTGTATGGATTGAATGCTTTCAGAACATCATCAGGTGGACGATGAGCATTCTAAGAGATGTGTTCTCTAAAGGTAATCGTAACCTCAAGCCTCATCAACCGGGAATGGCTAAAACAGGGGAGGTGCAGCAAGGCTTCGTGGGTAGCCCCTATTGGAGAGCAAGATTTACCCCTGTCTAGAAGTCCCTTTATATTCGGCTGTGTGGGGCAATTGATTGCAACAATTGCCGGGGTTGTCTTGTTCGGGACTGTTCAGTAAGGAATGGTCCCGGTCTTGTGTTGCAGGGGAGTTGGGTGGCTCCTCGGTACGGTGATCTAGGCCACGTACTGTGACGGGCGGTACCTCAGTAGCCCTGCCATTGATGGAAAACCATTTTCCCTACGAGACCCTACGGTTTTGTTTGTATACCTATGTAGCTGGAATTTAATAAATGTAACAATTTCGGCTATTTCTGTATTTTACTTGAAAACCCTAGACACTATTATAATATCATCAGATTTCCTATCAAATGATTTGGTTAGCGTAAGGTAAAAACTTTTCCATGTTTATGTGTGGGAAGTCTTACGTGATACCCTTTCTTTCAAATGGTTTTTAAAGTTAAACAACCTCAACCTGTTACTCACACCAGACCCATGTCTGACCCGGAGTTTATCTTTGTTTTTATTAAACTCTTGGGTACTCAAATTTTTACGAGTAGACAAGAGATTCAGGTTAGCTTTGACGAATATTGGAGGAGCAATGGAGCAGGAGGCTTCTGCGTTATAGATATATAGTTCCGCTGTGTTTTCTCTATGTTGTGATTGTATTGAGTTGTAAATACTAGACAGGTGTTTATAACTGTCTAGTATATGTGATGTATATGCTGTGTATCTCTGATTGGTATTGTATATTATTTAAATACTTATGTTGTTAATATAATTTATTCGTTCCACTGTTGAGATTCTAGTATTGTTTCTTCTTTCTCTTCTTTCTTTTCTTCTTCTATCCCTTTCTTTCTTAGTTGATGATGCGATTTTCCGGGAGTGGAAAGTCGGATCGTCACAATATTTATCAATACCGTTCCCTTTTTTTATTGATTGGAAAACCCTAAGTAACGAAAAAGAAAAGAAAAATGGCGCCTTCCTTTATGCTCATTCGTTCCTCTTTTCGAAATTAGGGCTTGTATTTAATATCGAAGTCGCGCCTGTGCTGATTGATCGAACAGATATTTGCGTGTGGCTTCGTCGATCATTCGTCTCTACTTCGATTTGAACTGTGTGATTTGGGTTTGGGTTCTTCGATCAAGGTGAGTGTTCATCACTCACATCTAATTCAATTCGATCATTTGAATGTTGTTGGTTTCTCTGATTTTTTAATTTACACGGTTTGGAACTGCGACTTGGTTCGACTCCTTGATTGCTTGGGTTTTCTCGCACTGTTTGGTTTTCGTGGTCACCTCGGTTTCACTTAACTTCGGTCATTCGATTTCGTTTGGACGATGTTGATTTTGTAGTTGTCTGCACTTACATGTTTTGTTCGATTTTCTGATATATTTGGAAATTTTTTATTCCATACATTTCGAATATATTTGATTTTAGTTGATATTTCAACCTGCGAATATGTTTTTCTTTCTTTGATGTTTGTAACCGTTTTGTGCTTTCACCTGTGCACTTGCGAATTACTGCACGTGGCTATGTATGTGTTGCACTATTTCACTTCAGTTGAATCTGTGTCCTTATACACTACCCTTATCCCTTGCTGTTTACTGGAGTCAGTGGTTTCATCACTGCCGTATTGATATTGCTTTGCCGCTGTAATTTGATTGCTGTGTTTGTTTCATTGTTGTTGTGTTACTGATGTTGGCTTGCATTGTCATTTGTAATGTTCAATTGAAGTTGTAGCCTTTGTACTAGAGTCTGATACTTGCATTATTCATTTCTCAGTTGCATACATGTTGTATCTGTGGCACTTGGGTTTGTCTGTTGCCAGGTCTAGGGTTTTTTGACAATTCACTGGTGCAGATGTTTTGTTTAATTTGAACATTTTATCTGTACCATTATGCTGTTCACTATCTACACGAACCTGAAAATCGTGTCTGCAATTTGATATCATCTCAAGTGTATTTCATAGTTCACTATTCTCGAGTATCACTGCATATTATGTTGCCACACCGGCAGTTGCAGTTCAGTTACATATGCTGGACTGTTTCATTTGAGGTGTGTAGGCATATTTCCTGCTATGATTATTTTCTAGTATCATTCTTTGAGACAAATTGCATTGCAATTGTTGACATTGTTTGCTGCCTGGTCGACATGTATATATGTATGCTTTGATAATAGTATTCATGTATACATTGAGTTCAGGTGGTCTAGGTTGCATATCATATTGATTGAGTTTCTATCATTTACTTTTGGCACTGACTTCGTCATATCTGCACTTGCATTGGCCACTGTTGCATTCAGGTACACATCACTTGTTTGCCTCCTTTATTGCCTGTTCTTCGAGGCAGGTAGTTCATGTGTATAGCTGATTTTAGTGAGGCAGTGCACGCGAGCGTGTACTGCAGCCAAATCAGATTTGATGTTATAACTGATGATTTCACTTGCTGGAATAATTGATGTTATTTGATGAACTTTATGCAGTTGCTATGTCCTTGTCGTTTTTATGCGCTGTGCATATATATATGTGGGATTATACTTATGTTGTATCTGAGTAGCTGTTGAGTCAGTGCCATAGGTATTTGAATCTTCATTTGCTTTTGATTCGTTGATCTTTTGTGTATTTCATGTTGTAGTGGCGAGGCAGTACATGCATGCGTGTGCTGCAGCCCTACCAGGATTGATGTTTTTGAGTGATATTTCAATTACTTGAATTGTTTTGTCCAATTCAATATTTTGGAATTGTATTTTGATTTGGTTTGATTTGATCATTTTGTTGTTTTCTAATTATCTTTTTGATAATTAGAATATGATTTTCTAATTATTTATTTAATAATTAGATTTTTTTGTTAATTGCCGTTTAGGCAATTATGTTGTTTTCTAAATTATCTTCATTGATAATACTTTCATTTATCTTCGTTGATAATTTGAAATTGCTGATTTGTTGTTTAACACTGTTATGTGTTATATTTACCGTTATCCGATTTCTTATTAAAGGATTGGATAGATGAGATTTATTGCGACTGTCGTCTATTTGATTATTTATTTATTATTTCTTTCGTGCATTAATAACTGAGTTTGAATTAGACTGACCCATGTATTATTTTCTTTTGAATTTAATACTCGGGTCAGATCGAGTTATTACAGGCTGTAGATATCTTGCTTTGGGTTGCTACTTGAGCTATGAAGTCTCTTTATGTCAATTGGAGTAGTCGTTGTTATAGTATAGGATGTTATGATTCATGTATATTATTCACGATAATGTACTTGTATGTAACTTCCAGTGTCGACAGTTGTAGTTGTTGTTAGTCGCTATGCACTGGATCAATGATGGCCAAATATATAGATACAGAGTTGACGTGCAGTAATCACAATAGCAGCAATATAAATATAATAGTAGCGCGAATAAAAAGTAAAGCAAGAAGCAATCACAGCAAAATTTTTATACTGGTTCGGACCTCCAGTCCTACTTCCAGTCCCAGACTCCTTCTGGAATTTCAACTAACTACCACCCTCACTTCGCCCGGAGGAATAGGCACCTGAGCAGCAGAACAGGATTTCAGTACACTTGCCCGAGCAGCCGAACGGGACTTCAATATTTTCTTTTACAAAGAAATAACTTGACTATATATTGTGTCTTCAATACACTGAGTAGTCGAACTTGAGTACAACTTCTATAACCGGTAAAAATGATGTAGAATGAGCGTGCAGAGGTTAGGAAGTGGATTAGAACCAGATTTGTATGTTGTGGAGTGAAATAGCACTGGTCTAAATTTGCTTTTAGAATGAATATGGAAGTCGGAGCGTTTGAAATCAATACGAGAATGATTTAAGAGAATATAATACGTTTTGTTTTTGGGATGGTGGGAGGCTTATATAGAAGTGAATGGAAGCCAATAAGTAGTCACAATCCTTTAGAAATTCTCATTAGAAAAGATGCATCCGTTGGAGGTTTGGAATTGGTTGAATAGACACATGAATAGCAACTTGACTATTCGCTTTGGAGTGCTTGAATAAAGCAGCCGTTGAGATCAAATTCAAAATGTGGTGTAGCACAGTTGGTACAACATGCGCATGTCTCTGTTGTGTGCTGGGTTCGATTCCCATGTTTGTTGTTTTAATTTTCATTTCTTATTCGCTTTGGAATTCTTGTGTAAAGTAGCCGTTGATGCTAACTTCAAAATGTTCTATGGCTTAGTTGGTAAGATGTGCGGCTACCATCATAGTGTGCTGGGTTCGAATCCCACTTTCGTGCTTTTAATTTTCATTTCATATATCTTCTGTTAAGTAGTGTTTGGTAGCAATGGCTAACATAACTTGTTGTGGTGGAGTGGTAATGGTTGCTTGTTCCATGTTGAGTGTGCTGGGTTCGAATCCTATTTCTTTTTTATTTCTCCATTCACTTTTACTTCATATAATAAAATCCTCTAACCACCTAATAATAGAAGAGCTTGTAGTAAAGTTGGTTTCCATGTGTATTCTAATGCAAGCATGCAGGTTTGAATCCCGCTTGGCTGAATTTTTGAACGATTTTATTTTGCTTATTTTTCTCCGGACAATGAATAACCTGAAATCACTTAATAAACATTTTAGTAGCATTGTCATATAGTTGTTATCATCAAAACACTAAAATTGTGTTTTCAACATTCTCCCCCTTTTTGATAATGAAAACTATATGACTTTCTAAAATAATATTATATTGCTCCCCCTTAGTATTTGCTCCCTCTAAATTTAACATCTCCCCCTAAGTATAATATCTCCATCTATCAATATGCATATGAATCTCTCCCCCTTTGTCATTATCAAAAATAATGAGGGAATATAATAAATTATATAAAATATCTTGTGAATAGTGGGATAAATTCAATATTAATTATGGAGAAAAAAATTAAATATATATAAATAAAATAGATTTTACCATATTTGCTGAAGTCCATATTTCATTGTAAGCACGTAATTCTATTAAACGTATGGAACATTCTTTAAAATTCCAAAATCTATACTTTTCCTTTTGTTTCTCTGAGTACCTGCAAAAAATAATAATAATTTTCGGTACCCACTTACTATGTTAGGGTCCGGGGGGTTAGGTCTTTGGAAACCATACCCATATGGGTGTGGTTGAACCTTTATAAATATAATTTTCATTACAAATTACATTCTTATAATAGTTGCTAATATAAAGTTGTTTATCATGATCAATCATATTAGCTGGAATCCATATCTTAATACTATTCGTCATTAGCTTAGTACTTGAAGAATAATTTCTATCATTTCTAAAAAAAGTACTATTATGACTATAACTGGTTTTAAAACTATCTTGATTACTAATACTAGCACTAAAGTTAGTATACATGAATGCATATCTAGTACTATTTTTACTTTTAACTTGTTTATAGCCTAAACCGCTTTTATCATTGTGAGCTTTTGAATTCTTAACATAACCTAATCCCTTCTTATTTGAAGTAGGTTGAGAATTTTCAATAATCCTGGATAAATTTTCTCTCCCTTTATTAAAATTGGAAATATTTTTAGTAATGTCATCAATCTTAGTTTTGAGACTAATGTTATCTAACTCAACAATTTTAATTTTTGTTTTTAACTCATGATTTTCAGAAGCTAGAGCATTATTCTTTTCTTTTTGAGCTTCTATTTCTTGACTTAATAAAGCGAGTTGAGAATTGTCTGAATCTTGAATTTTCTCAAGTTCTTCTTCTAATATTCTCTTCTCGTCTTTAAGCATATCTCTTTCGAATTCTGCTTTCTTCTGATTTTCCAGAGCTTCCTTATATTTTCTTTTGATACTTTTTAAAGTGTCTAGAAGTTCTGAATTTATTTCTATCATATCATCAAAAGTTAGATCACTAACCTCATTATCTTTTGCCATGAAGCATTTGTTTGTTTGCTCCTTTGATTTTTCTTTATTGCTCTTCCTCTTCTTATTGCCTTGACTAGATCTCTTTGTAGCCATTTATTCTAGGATGTTGTCACGATCTCTAGAAAACCAGGCTTTGATACCAATTGTTAGTCGCTATGCACTGGATCAATGATGGCCAAATATATAGATACAGAGTTGACGTGCAGTAATCACAATAGCAGCAATATAAATATAATAGTAGCGCGAATAAAAAGTAAAGCAAGAAGCAATCACAGCAAAATTTTTATACTGGTTCGGACCTCCAGTCCTACTTCCAGTCCCAGACTCCTTCTGGAATTTCAACTAACTACCACCCTCACTTCGCCCGGAGGAATAGGCACCTGAGCAGCAGAACAGGATTTCAGTACACTTGCCCGAGCAGCCGAACGGGACTTCAATATTTTCTTTTACAAAGAAATAACTTGACTATATATTGTGTCTTCAATACACTGAGTAGTCGAACTTGAGTACAACTTCTATAACCGGTAAAAATGATGTAGAATGAGCGTGCAGAGGTTAGGAAGTGGATTAGAACCAGATTTGTATGTTGTGGAGTGAAATAGCACTGGTCTAAATTTGCTTTTAGAATGAATATGGAAGTCGGAGTGTTTGAAATCAATACGAGAATGATTTAAGAGAATATAATACTTTTTGTTTTTGGGATGGTGGGAGGCTTATATAGAAGTGAATGGAAGCCAATAAGTAGTCACAATCCTTCAGAAATTCTCATTAGAAAAGATGCATCCGTTGGAGGTTTGGAATTGGTTGAATAGACACATGAATATCAACTTGACTATTCGCTTTGGAATGCTTGAATAAAGCAGCCGTTGAGATCAAATTCAAAACGCGGTGTAGCACAGTTGGTACAACATGCGCATGTCTCTGTTGTGTGCTGGGTTCGATTCCCATGTTTGTTGTTTTAATTTTCATTTCTTATTCGCTTTGGAATTCTTGTGTAAAGTAGCCGTTGATGCTAACTTCAAAATGTTCTATGGCTTAGTTGGTAAGATGTGCGGCTACCATCATAGTGTGCTGGGTTCGAATCCCACTTTCGTGCTTTTAATTTTCATTTCATATATCTTCTGTTAAGTAGTGTTTGGTAGCAATGGCTAACATAACTTGTTGTGGTGGAGTGGTAATGGTTGCTTGTTCCATGTTGAGTGTGCTGGGTTCGAATCCTATTTCTTTTTTATTTTTCCATTCACTTTTACTTCATATAATAAAATCCTCTAACCACCTAATAATAGAAGAGCTTGTAGTAAAGTTGGTTTCCATGTGTATTCTAATGCAAGCATGCAGGTTTGAATCCCGCTTGGCTGAATTTTTGAACGATTTTATTTTGCTTATTTTTCTCCGGACAATGAATAACCTGAAATCACTTAATAAACATTTTAGTAGCATTGTCATATAGTTGTTATCATCAAAACACTAAAATTGTGTTTTCAACAGTTGTATCATATGTATTGTATCACATGTATTGTAACTGACATCGGTTATATATATATATATATATATATATATATATATATATATATATATATATATATATATATATGAGACTTTTTATTATCTGTGTTCCGCATTTGGCTTATCTGTGTTATTATTATATATATATTGTCCTAAACTATTATGAACCATCGTAGTTCGTTTTATACTGGAATTGGGTATGTCGATGGGAATAAATAAATAAGAGATGAAAAATAAAAATATATACCACTCCTATCGAGGTAACCAATAATAGTGTAAGGCCTAACTACGGATGGTCGCTCCTATCCAGCCTTATTCTTCGCAATAACAGACAGTGTTTCCTTTTAATACTCTTTGTTATTGCGAGCATAGAGATTTGGCGTTACACACTTTGAAAGTTATAACATTTTCGGAACCAAATACTTGAATTTACAACACTTTGGAAATCGTAATACTTTGAAATTCATAACTTCCACCACTTAAAAGTTTAGATATTAATAACAGTATATAATAAAATAGTTTATAAAATATATTTTATATTAAATAATTAGTATACATAATAGTTTATATTAAAATAATTTAAATAATAAAATGGTTAATATGAAATAGTTTATATTAAATAGTTTATATTAAATAGTTTATATTAAATAGTTTAAAATGTAAAATATATAAATAGTTTAAATAAAATTTAAAATACTTTATGTAATAAAATAGTTTCCTTAAATTTCACAAATCGATTCAAATTAACTCAAACTCCAAAATTCAAATTAAATCTCAATTCATCAATTTTTAATTCAATTCAGCCTCTCAATAATCCATTTCAAATTCAATCGATTTCAAATACAGATTTGAAACCACGAAATAAACCATTTATTTTTCAATATATTTCAAAACCTTAAATATTCCAAAAATTCAAAACTACATTTGATAATTTCATACATCTCTTAAATTTAAATTCATTATTATTTAGTTTTGAAATATTCACTTAATAAATCCAATATCATTTAAATAAACCTTAAATTTCGAAATTTTAAATAAAACTAAATATACCATTTCAATTTACGTAAATTTGAAATATTCATTTAAATCGCTTTTAATCAAATTCAAGTTATAAAATCATATTTTTAAAATCTCAAATTTAATAAATTTCAAATCAACCTATTTAAGTGTAATTCTTAAATAAATATAATTTCAAACCAATTTCTATTATAAACTTTATATTTGAAATTATAATTTCAAAATTCATTTATAACATACAATTTTCAAAACATATAAATTTTAAAATCTAAATTTTAAACCCTTATATTTGAAATCAATTATTTATTAAAACCCATATTCATTTTTAAAACCTTGGAAATCATTTTAATATACACACACACACACACACACACACACACACACACACACATGCGCCAATGGTGTCTGCATATAATTTTCTATATTATGGTCAAGTGATATGGATATTTATCATTTCAATCCGCAATTTAAATTATATACGGGTATATATCATTTCAACCCGCAATCTCAAATTCAATTCAGTGAAAATCGCTTGGGTTTATTATGTCAGCCCATAACGATTTTCCCCTATTCTACAGATCGTTCGGGTATGTATCATTTCAACCCATAGGGAATTCTACACTAACAGGGTACTTGCAGATACGATAATAACATAACATGCATATATCATCAATAACAATATAATATAAACAATAGCATATGGTGTCATATCCCACAGGTGAACAGTTACAGATAATAGCATATATAACAATTTTAAATAACTACAGCAGCATATTTCAATTGTCGTTTCGATTCAAATCAAATTTAATAAATACAAGAACGTCAATCGTGAGTGATTTGCTCACCTTTCGAGGCTAGAGAGTTTGACAACAAAACAAGCTACTAATTCCAAGGCAAAGCTAGATGGACACGATTCGACGAACGAAGTAGATAACTAGGAATAGACGAATCAAATCAAAACTAGATCGTTGAAGAGAACCGGTACAAGTGAATATATATATATAACTATATATATCAAATCATATTTTAAATTTAAGCATATATTAAATTAAATATGCATGTATTTCAAAATCATTATTTTTTAAAACACATAGAATAAAACAAACATATCCATATAATATAATTTGAAATGAAACACACACATATACATATAGATACTTAATAAAAAGCAAAATACTTACATATATATTATGTTCATTTAAAAATTTCAATATATATATATATTCAAAAAATCAATTTAAACACAATGTTAATAGATATTTAATTCAAATACATAAAACAAAGTCTCCATATATATAAATTTTTATATAAAGCAATCTAATCCTGTACAAAATAATAAGAACCATATGTATACACACAATAAAATATAAGACAAAGAATCAAGGTGGCTTCCAGATTGGGAAAATATATATACGGCTTCAAAGCCTATATATACTAACCGTAAATCCTGTATATAACTAACACAAAAATATAAATTTGAAATGTACACTAGTGTGTGTATATATATATATATATTAATGTATAAACAAAGCAGACCTAAAATCAAAATTTTATATATGACATGTTGAAACCAAAACTAAAATCAATATACACACACACACACACACACACACGCAATCTTATATATGAGCATATATACTGCTTATCAAAACTTAGTAATATAATATGTATTATATTTAGAATAATATCTATTGAAAATCACTATAGCTTACTTTATTATGATATATGTATATAAATTCAAATAAAACTATATAACTTATATAGACGATTGTATGTAAACTAGCTTATATCAACTTATGTAATATAAGTAATAGATCCTGGTATAAAAACAGATTGTATATTCTTATATAAACACCCATTAAAATAAAATCCTTTTATATATATATCCTCAAACCGGTGATTAAATTGAAATATGTATATCAAAATATCTACATCTTATATATATACATATAAATACAAACCAATATCTTTTGCATACATTTACTTTTGAACTAGATAGGTTTGCTTCAAAACAGAATATATAAGCTATATACATGTTGTTATATTATACTATAGGCTTCAGATAAAATTATATAGAAGTTCACTTTATAACTACAAATCATACTTATATAAATATGCATTGGGAATAAAATGTATGTGTATATCTTAAGATATTATTGCATAATCTTTATATATAAAACGAAACACATTACATGTACATATATAGGATAAAACAGATAAGAGAAGTAACAATATATAATACTTTACTGCATCTCTTTATTTTTAATTTTTGTGAGCTTCAGGTTTTCAAAAAAATAGGCAAACATTCGTGTTATATATAATAGAAGAGAAGAGGAAACATAGCTTGCTGCATGGTGGAATGGGTGACAAGGTGGAGGCTCGGCGGGCTAGACAAGGTTGAGGTGGAGAAGGAGCAGAGGCCGCGCGGACACGTGGACTGCTGTGAGGCGGGGTTGGTTGCAAGGCGTGGGTGAAGATGGTTTTTCTACGTGGTGATGAAGCTGCTCAAGCACAGTCATGGGATGTCAGGACATGGCGGCCACTTCTTTGGGTGTCGCGGCTGTGGCTGGCTTGAGTCGGAGGCACATTTGAGGGTAGGGACAATGACTGTCCCGAGCGGAGGATGGTAGGGTTGTGGGTATGTTGTTGGGTAGCTGGATCGGGTTTGCATGGGAAGAAAATGTGGACGAAGGAGAGGGTAGAGAAGCAGGTTCATGCAAAACAAATGAAGCTTGAATATAATTTTGAAACAAAAAAGTAGGGAGAAGAAGGAATGGTTGTGAGGAAAGAATGTAACCTGTTTATTTATTATTTCTTCCTTTGGAGAAAAATAGAAACGTACCAGAAAAGCTAAAAGAAAAGTCACCCAATATATGATAATGAAATGGCAACGGTCAAAGTTATTTAAAGCAGTTGGTTGTTGCGTGGCATTCACAGTTAAAATTTGAAATGCAAAAGAAAACAAAAGGTCACGGATCCAATATCGATACGGTTACCGATTTTGCGAATTCCGCTATTTACCGAACTTCAAAACATAGAATCGAATATACCGCAGGGATCAGCACGATGAGACGATCAAAACGGTATACAGATGTTAGTGGTACGACCATCCTATCAAAAGTCGATAATTGGTATCGAAAATGCTGCTAATCAGCCAGAAATAAGCTAAACGGAGTAATAGCAGTCCAAATTTCGAGAAATGAAACATGAAGTCTCACTTAGAAGATAGTTTACAAATTTATTATATAAAAATATTCAGGTTTGGAAAACATTTTATTATCATCAAATATTAACTGATTTGAATTGAAATAAAATTACACAAAAATAAACTTCCATATTAGTTGATGAAAATTTACCATTTGCTATGTTTAAATAGACGAATTATAAATATCAAATTTTTGTTTCCAAATTTTATTATTTAAAATTTCAAAAAAAATTCAGTTAATTATGTTATTAAAATTCATTAAATTTACGGGTCGTTACACCTTCTCTGATATGATTAGATATTTAATCCTATATATCCTTCTGGTGTTTGAGTTGTGCTTAATTATGAAGTTTAATTATTTTTTATACTGAAAAGTGGTAACCTTTGTCTAAAATGATTGCATTCTCCTTATTGTTTTGTTTAGTATTCTAGAGTGAATATGTTCGTTAAACTATTAAAGGAGACTTGGATAGACTCGAGAGGAACACATTATATCGTTTAGGATTAAGTTCGGCAGTGTTGGCTAAGCATGAGAAAGAGTTAGATCAAACTCGCGTAGACGTCATAAATGAGGTCACGGAGTTATTAGCCCACATCGATAAGATGGTTCGTGAGAAGGAGGCTCTCAGCGATTTTATTTTGCACCGACGGAGGTACATGTTACAAAGTTGTTCATTCCCTCCCGATAGCCTTGATCTAGAGTGGTTTTGGTTTAAGTTTCGATCTTCGATTAATGAATAGTTCTTCTATGTCTTTGCTAATTAATTTTATGTTATATGGTTGGGTAGGTATAATGTAATATATGTTTTGATATTGAAGCTTAATCTATTATGTTCTAATTCAGTGGCCAAAATTTATTTTAATAATGCTTTGACCCAACTCTCCCTTTACAAACTGTATTCAGTACTAACTATATCCATTACAAGGATGCTTCTGCCCCCGCTATTGTTCCAACCCAGAAGGGTTCTGACGGGGTTGACGTGGATGATGCTCCTGGGTATGATGTTTTTCAGTTAAGATATGATGTTGAGAGGCTTGAAACGAATTTGATGTTCAATCCAAAAGAGCCTATCAAAGCTCAGAGTGCGCTTCAACGTTAGTATGATTGTAGCAAAGTTTACGTGTATGGTCTAGAGATGCAACATCAAAGCTGGATAGAATATGTAAGACTGTGAAGATGGAAGTAGAACTTTATGGTGTTGTCAACAGGTCAGAAGTTGTTAAATATGAGAAGCAAGTGGAGGACATATTGGCTGAGATTGCCAGGTTACTTGGTGAGCTAAAGGCTGTAGAGAATAGGAGGTTGATTGAAATATCTCAATCAAAAATTGATTATGTTCCTCCAATGAGGTCTAAATCTTCGTTTCTCCGAGATAGCAGTTGGAAGGTTATTTCGAGGAGATTGTTTGGAGATTTCACAAAAGAGAGTAGGAAGACAAGGGCTTAACTAATTGAGGCTTTAAATGATATGAGAAGAAGGGCTGCATTAGAGGCATACAAGCTTGAAAGCCTACTATTGTCCTTTAAAGATAGGGTTGCTTCCTATTTGGATAAACTTGAATAAGAGAAGGCTAAGAATAAGAATGTTGAAGTGTTCTTATAATGTTCTCGAGATGTTTTGGAATTTTTCTGTCCCTCACTGGATCAAACTTTTCCATGTGACAAGGAGGCCTATGAGGTAATAATTTATCTGGGTGAGGACCCTTAGACAGGAGCTCGTTATGACCCATGACAGTTTGTGGCTCACACTTAGCATTTTGTTATTGTAACTTTAGTATTAAGAAAACACTTTTGTAACATTTAACTTGACTTTAGGATAGAGATGTAGGAAATAAGGATTACGGATATTAAGGTAGGATTAACACTAGAAGGAGGGTGAATATTGTTCAATGGATTTTATGAATTTTTTTAAATCTTTTGAAATTAAACAAAGACAAATGCAATTCACAAACACAGAATCAGACACATACGCAAATAGTAAATAAAAACAGTAAAGGAAAGAACATACCAGAATTTTATATTGTTCAGAGTTACCCTACATCCAGGCCCACACAATTTCTTGTCCCGCTTTCTTTTCAAATATAACATCGATATTACAACCTCGATTTCAAGGCCACGATATACACCCTCCTGTCTTTGAGTCCAGGGAAAACTCTCTTGATTTAACCAGGCTACAAGATCACCTAATTGATTTACGGGCTACAATCACACCCTCTTTATTTAAGGACCACCATCACACCGTTTCCAATATCACTTTAATAGATTGAGAGACTCGATATACATCTTTGATTATAAATAATCCTATAACTCTGTATAGCACTGAGATCTTTAAGAGAAAAGGGTAGAGATTCAAACAAGAGATGATTAAGTTTGATTCACTTAGGGTTTTAGCAGATTTTTTTTAAAATATAAAATAATATTTGAGTGGAGAGGAAGGAATGAAGATATGAAGAAAAACTAACTTAAAATTCGTTGAAAATAACTTGTATTTATTGAAGAATAATAGTCATGTCCATTCGCGAAAGGTTATGACGAATATACACTTCTTTTGAGAATTTGAAATTTGAATTTCTACAGTCATCATGTCGACATGAAGGGATGGGGTATGTCAACATGCCTTTGTATATTTTGAAAATTAATTTTGCTTTAAAATGATTTTCTAAAACTTGTCAAAGCAATTTCTAAACTTTGTAAATCATTTTGAATATAGTTTAAACTTATAAAAGAGATTTAAAAAGCAATCTTAAAAATATATTATCTACAATATTAAAGTAATATCTAAAACTAAGTATAGAATAATATTTGAAATTTAAAGCTATAATATTAAAACCAGGAGATAGTTTAAAAACAGGAAATGATTTTGAAATTAAAAAATAGTTAAGGCTATAATATTTAAACCTAGAGAGATAACTTTTAAAAAATAGTTTTAATAAAAATTTAAACAAATCATTTTGAAAATTTCGTGAATTCCATTCCACTAGAGAAGGTCATGGGTTCCATCCCACTAAATAGGTCGTTGGTTCCATTACATATGAAAACGAGAAGGTGGATTCTATTCCACAATTAAAATCCGAATAAAGATTTTAGTGTTATTATGAAGTTTTAACATAAATCTATACACCATTACTTATCTTTATATCTTGAAATCTTGAACTCTTGATATCTTGAACACTTGATACTTATAAGTCTTCAAACTTGGTTTCTTCAATCTTGAATTTGTCAGTCTTGAATCTCTATGCTGTACAGTCTTCATTCACAGTACCTGCATATATATCCTGCATATACTTATATATCTAGATAAGAATATTAGTATTTATATTTTATAATAAGTCCTAAGGTTGTTATCATCAAAACCATCATCTAAGAAACCAACAGTCTCCCCCTTTTGATGCTGATAACTTTTGTTCATAAAATCTACTCCACATAACTCTGATTTTACTCTTAACTCCCCTTTACTCCAATAACTCCACCTTAGTCTACTAACTTCCCCTTAATCTAAGCCTATCTAACCTATTTTATAATTCTCCCCCATTGTCATCAACAAAAACTAATCCTAAACTACAAAACTCCCCCTAAATCTTATAATATAACACTATATAGGATGATAGTACAGTATAGTAAAATATAAATGAGATAGATAATAATATAAGTAAAATATAGTAAGGTAAATGTGAGAGATATTAAAATTTCAAACATAATCAATCAATGTATTTATCAAACCATACCATTTCAATCATATATTACATACCATGTTCAAATCAATTCAAATCAAGTCAAATCAAACCAAATCAAATCAAAGTATATCAAACCATACAAGTCAAATCAAACATTTCTTCGAACTTCAACCCATCCTTCTTCGCCGAAAAGAGGGTCTGTCTTTATAGCATCCCATTCTTCATTATCCTTGTTCAGAGTTCCTTCTGGATGCGCTTCGAGTTCTTCTTTTTTGAGGGCTGAGATCATCCACCAAATGGCATCGAAGTTCCTTTCTTGTTCTTTCATCATCTGCATTTGGCTTAATTCTAAGTACTGTTGATTGTGAAGGACAAAAGTAAGTAAGTTCTTGAAGGATTTGAGAGTTTCTTCAAGATTCTCACTTAGGTTATGAATAGGAGAGGCCGTCTTTTGATAAAATATAAAGAAATTTAATAGAAAATAAGGAGAATTGAAAATATGCATTTTTATGGAAGAAACAGGTAATTAAATAGTTAGAAAGTCATTTGAAATGAAAATACACAAGGTAGTTATGTCAATTTCAATTTCAAAATAAAAGCTATTTTTTGGACGTTACATGTCGACATGGAGGGTAGAGGGATGTCGACATGCCCCTATTTATTTTGGCAATTTTCTTTATTTCTTTATATTATGTACAAGTTTTTATATATAAACTTATATAATATAATAACAAGTATTCCAGAGATATTTTAGAGCTAATAAATAGAAAATAAAGGATTTTCGTTGATAAATTTAGTTAACATTACATAAACGATACATAATATCAACAAAAGAGAGATACAAACTAATACAACATGAAATGAAACTAGCATTAGTTAGAGGATGATGAAGATGATGATAATGCAAGCTTTCAACTCACTTTCCCAAAGAACTTGTTCATTTTGGTGGAAATTTTGTCCAACTTTTTACTAACGCGAATTTTGAGAAGTGTTTTGTTGGATGGATTGTTAGGAGTGATAGGGTATTCAATGCTTTCCAATGAAGTCTCTTCCTCCTCTTCTCCTTCTTTTTCAATCTCCATCTCCTCCCCTTCCTCCTCCTCATCTTCTTCTTCTTACATCTCTTCATGAGCCAACCTTTCAACCTCTCCGGCAAATGATTCATATGGTTGAAACAAAAACAAAATTTTCTTGAGAGAGATGTTAGCATGGTTAAACACTTTTCTAGAAACAAAATTCTCCTTCTTATAATCAACACCAAAGTAATTAAAAATCCGAGTGAGATAAATCCCATGATATAAACTGTTTTCTCCTAAAGTAAAATTTTTGGGACGAAGTTCACCCAAAATTACTTGCGTTCAATTAATGTCATAGTGCCCATAAATAGCAAAAGGATCCTTACAAACTTTTAAAGTGGGGTGATTGAAATTTCCCAATCTTGGAGTTATGGTATGTTGCAAAAGAAGGTGTTACAATTCTTACTTTAGGACGAAAATTTCGGTTTATAAATTCAAAGCTATCACCCCCTTCAAAAATGTGATGAAATGTCTCACGATCACGTTTATCAATTTTAAAATCCAAAAGATCCATTCCCGTATACTTACAACCCAAAATATTTCCTAAAATCTCACTATTCAAAACAATTCGTGTTTCTTTAACACTACTCCAAACTTTTCTTTCATTTCCTTCATAAAATCGCGATTCAAATTTACATAAAACATTTTAACAAGATTAGGATAACAAACGAAATCATTTTGAAAATCATCAATTAAACTAAGAATTTGATTCTCTTTAAAAAGAATATTGAGTTCATAAGAAGGAAAATCATTAAAGATTGCAAATTTTTTGGTATGGACTTTTCCAAAGTTTACATAGCTTATGTAAGCCTTGATAGCTTCCGGGTCATTGTAGAGGAACTCTTTGATGGCTTTGGACAGCCTTATGGTGGGGGTAGTGCTTGAGGAATCTATTTTGAAGAGAGTAGAGAGCTTGAAAGTTGGAAAGCGAGTTTGAATTTTGATACGAATGTGAAAAAATAGGATAAAATTAAGGAGATAAATAGATATTCAATAATCATGCTCTCTGTTCAAGAGATACTTTTTCAGAGCCATGGAGTTAGTGGAAAGGTGGAGGGAAATTCAAAGTTTTTAATTCAAATTTGAATTTCAAAACTCCGGTAGGGATGTCGACTTAGGGGGTAGGGTCATGTTGACATGGGTCTTATAATACATGTGATTGATTTTTCTAATTTTGTTTAATACCTATATGTATATATATCCTATAATCTAATTTATATTTTATCTACAATAATATTAAATATAATAACACTTTAATGTTAATATTTTAATATTTAAAATATCATTAAAATAATATTATTTTGAAAATCAAAATTTTAAATTCAAACAACAAGCAATTTCAAAACATGCAAACAATCAAACATGCAAACATTCAAGCTTTCAAACAAGCAATTTTAACCAATATAATTTAAGTACTACCTACTTTTAGATCCATATTCCGAGATCATCAGATTCGTGAATAGCTATAAAGCATATATTTGAACTTTCCGTCTCTTGATCTTCATCACTGGAGGATGAGTCTGAATCGTCTAGTGTAGCAATATATGCTCTCTTTCTTTTTTTGATGAATCATTACTTAGAGGAAATTTCTGCTTATTTGGATGTAGACAATTTCTTTTTAAGTGGCATGGCTCAACATAATTATAACATCTGATGTTGTTATAAGTCCCATTACTATTTCCAGAATTCTCGTGATTATATCACTTGTAGTTGTTCATCTTTCTGTATTTCAGAAACTTTCTAAAACTCCTTGTCATCAAGGCTATTTTTCATCGTTGTGACTGTTTGAAACTAAACCATCTGTTATTGCATTATATGCTATTGACTTCTTTTTTGAGCCCTTGCTTTTTTCTTCTCCCTTGCAGTTGTACTTCAAACGACATCAAATTCCTAACTAATTCTTCAATTTTCAGTGTACAGATATCATTAGCCTCTTCAATTGCTAGAGTCTTCTGATCCCATTGCAGAGTGAGTGAATTTCAAATTTTTCTAACTTGATCTTCTTCGAAAAAGTTCTTTCCTAATGTAACTAGTGAATGCATAATGTCTTAAGGCCGACTGTACATGTCTGAAATGGGCTCATTTGGATTCATCTTGAATAATTGAAACTGACTGGTCAAAATGGATATTTTGGTCTGATTAACTTTGCTTGTTCCTTCATGAGTAACTTGCAAAGTTTTCCATATCTTATCTGCAGACTTACATACAGACACTCTATTGAACTCATTCCTATCAAGTGAACAAAATAGAATATTCATGGCTTTGGAATTGTTCTGTGCAACAGTCTTTTGCCAAGCAGTCCACTGTGCAAAATTAATTGTGGGTTTAATGTACTCAGTTTGTATGATATTCCAAGTGTCTAATCCTATTGATTGTAAACAGATTTTCATCCTACGTGCCCAATATCAAAACTTTCAAAACTTTTCAAAAAATTTACGCATGACATTATCAGAGTTGGCAAAAATTTCAAAACTTTTCAAAAAACAGTTTATGAAAACTTTGAAAACTAATGCTCTGATATCAAATGAAACACCCCATACCCCTTAACATACCCAAAAGGACATATTAAAAGGCATGGTGCATTGTAGGTATAACCAAAACTAATAAAGACTAAGATTCATAAGATAAAAATAGGTAAAAACATCGAAAACTTAAATAATAACTTATTTAAAAAAAACTTCATAATTGCTGCATAAACCAAATAAGTCAAATACCAAATACAATATACATTTCTCAAAACCCAATTTGTCAAATGAAATAAAAAAATCATAGTCTCAACAAAAATTATAGTATAAATATCCCTCTCAAGTGCTAATACAAAGAAAGAAAACGGAAATAAAAGTAGGGAATTACAAAGCAGAATCTTCTCCAAGAAACCTCCAAGCAATTGCAATGTACTGCCCTCTCCCTTGATTGCCTATGAGGGAAAAGGGGAAAATAGAGGAGCGAGTCACATTAAAGTCTGGTGAAAGATAGCAACTACTAGAATCTTTAAGCAAAGTAACAGTAATAGACTCTTTAGTTCTAGTATATACAAAAGGAAATAAAGAAAATAGGAAAGAGAGAAACTGTAAAATAAATATGAATAACATACTCCTCAATTAGTAAGATAAGTTAACTTTGATTATTTGCACTTGTCCTTGATAGCTGCTTCGTTTAGGCTAAATTCCTAATTCTACCTTTTGATCGGCCTGCTACTCCATAGAATCTAATGTGGATCGGACGTTCTCCTACATAGTAGACTTGGGTGTCTACGAAAGACACACTTACTAAGCGCTTGGAACTCATAGCGATTACTGAGCACCGAAATAGAAGTCCCACACATAAATGCCACCATGCCCATGCTACATGTTGCTCCCTCTTTTGACCTTTTATTTACCTTAGCTAGAATAAGCGTGCCCCTCGCCTTACTTCAGAATTATATGAGCTACCTCGTCACACTTCGGGGTTATTTGAAACACCATGTCCATAGAAAAATAGAGGAAATGCTGTTGGTACTGGCCCCAATCAAACAATAATCTAGTTGTTCCCCTTGTTCAAACCCCCTTGATTTGAACTACCATATATCGACTATTTACTACCACTATAAGCATAAGCGTACCCCTCACCTCACTTCAGGATTATATGAAGCACCTTGTCACACTTCAGGATTATTAAAACATTGTAACCATAGAAATATTAAGGAAATGCTATTTGGTATAGGTCCTACTCTTACCTTTGCTTATTAACTTAGATAAATTATTTAAATAAACCCTTATTTTTATCAATTACTATTATTGCTTATTAATTTATCCTTAATCTTCAAATAAGCACCATAGTTTATCAGTTTATAACTTACATTGTAATCATGCTTATTACTTAACCCAATGTCTAAGTGTGAAAATAAGCGTCTTTCTTCTTTTATTCCTTTTAGTTATAATTCTAAGTTATAACTAGGCCAATCTTCTTAATTCAGTCCAATTAATATCATAATTAGGCATAATTTCAGTCCTATTCCAATTATATTACAGTCTTTATGATTTACATCTCATATTCCATTATTTTAGATTTCTTATAATAATCAAATTTCACGTTAATTCTATTCTAATCCATACGCGAAGAAGAAAAAGGAGAAATAAAAGAAAATTGAAAATAGAAGGAAATCCAAGGCATAGGAAGAAGATGTAAATAACGCATAAATAATAGCAAACAAATTAAAATACTGTAAATAAACTGCAATTAAATAGGGAAAGCTATAATTAACAGAAATAAACTAAAATTACCTAAAAAGAATAGCTAGAAGGAATAGACTGAAAATAATTCTCAAAACTGTAAATAAATTACTAAAAAAGTTACTCCAAAAATAAAAGTTAAACTACGACTATTGGAAAACCTTTTTTTAATAAATTACTTAAAGAAATTTAAAATAATTACAATCAATCACCTCTGGTCCTTAGCTCTTCCCTTTAGGCCTTCGCGGATCCACTTAGGGTTGTTAAATATTTTTATTTATAATGATTTCCTTCTTGAAAAATTGTTCCGCTTAGGGTCCTTCCTGAATAGGTGAACCCAATTGGAGAAAATCTTAGAATGAGAAATTGTGTTAGGCCAAGGGTTCTATTTATAGGGGTAGATGTGGATCTCAGACTGTTGAACTTGGGGATTGAATGGGATGCAACCATGTCATAGGCTGAATATGAGCCAGCAGATGTAAGAATAGAAAGACCAGATCAGTTTAAGCAATGCAAATTACGTGTTCAACTTTTGAACCAACGAACGTTCGTTCATTCACAAAAATAGGCAGACGGTTCGACCGGGCGGTCGACCACCCTTGTGCCCTGGTCGATCGGCCGGTCGACCTAGCATATATATATATATATATATATATATTCGTTTCTTTGATAATTATTTGCCTTGCTCATATTAACTCGGATTCTGGTGTTCTATATATGGAAATTGATCATAAAATTACCACGGACACAATGGTTTAACTCCCGTGGCTCAATTTTGATAATTACACAAAGTTATTTTATTATTGAATTAATTAACGAATTTATTGTTACGAATAAATTTCGGGTTGTTACATTCTCTCTTCCTTAAGGGATTTCGTCCCCGAAATCTCTAAGGATGAAAGAATATACTAAATGTTTTCATCCAATTCTATAACCAACTACTCAATCATTGACGATTCATCCATTGTCCTTAAATTTTTCTAATGCAATTTATGATACTTATGCAATTAATGTCGTGTTTATGTTCCTATCTAATGCAAAAGATTAGGCTATCCACTGATTCAACTGACCTTCTTTTATGCAATCATATCCGTGCCATGTATCCAAATGATGCAAAAATTCCCTAATGATAACTGATAGTTCTATATGCATGCTACAAACATCATATAAATGCAACAACCATGTGATAATCATTCATTTATTACAACCGTAGAAATAAATTAAAAACGCACACACATCCATATGCATATGCTCTAGTGTCCAAATTAGGTCGATCCCTAAAGAATAATAGTTTCTAGTATATATATGCGTCCATTAGCATCCACTAGCAAACACTTGCAATCACTAGTATACATCATACATAACATGTTCTAATAACATGTTTACATCAATTCCTACCGTCCATAGGTTAAATCCTAAGTTCTACCCTCCCAAAGGATAATAAAGGAAAGAACCTATTAAAAACTAAAGATGGAAATGAGAAATTCTATAAACTTATTATCAAAGGAATACGGATAAGAAATATGAATTTTCTCTCAATCAAACCAATCCTCCCCGAAGTCTTCTTAACTATGTCGGAACCAAGGCAATCCCTTTGTAGACCTATCCAACGCAAAGGCGACTTGCATGGTCTTTCGTAAAGAACTTCGAAAGGTGCTACTCTAATGTTTGCTTAAAAACTACTATCTTATGAATTCCACTAAGGAAAGATGCTTTTCTTAAGTTCCTCCAAAATCAAGAATATCCATTCTCAAACATGCATGCCTTACTACCTTACTCATTTCACTTTAGTACCTTCTTTAGTCTGCACACATGAATCAACGTTCGTAGGTTCTTACTAGTGTCCTATACATTCCATGGGAACTTCTATCATTACTTCCAAAATTAATCACTACTATCCCCTACATGGTCTTGCATTTTTTCTGTTACACTTAGGAAATGATTTCCCTATACTCCATATTTATAAGAGTTTGGTTGGGTATTTATTGTTTCAAAAACTACGACTTCTAAATTTTCAAAACATCAAATCCCAAAATCATTGCCTTTAAAAATCATTATTTTTGAGTTTCTATTAAATTCAAAAATACTTGGTTACTTAATATTATTTCCCAACCTAGAAGGAAAATCATTCAAAATTCTAAGTCCAAAACTTATTCCTCGTTTTCTTTTGAAGACCTTTTCATTTTTTTACAAAAATTTGAATTTTCAAATCCTACTTTTATTCAATTTTTCATATCCAAAAACTTATTTACTTTTCCACTAAACCATTTTCTTTCAAAATATCTTTAAACTGTTTTTGTGTGTTCAAAACATCCTCTTATTATACCTCATGGTCTTATACCTTAATGTATTGGAACTACTTTCTCAAATGAGAAATTATTAACGCTAAAATCTTCAATGAACCTTATAAAAGAGAATTTCATATTTATGTGAAATTATAAGGAACTTATTTTGTATTTTTCGAAATAGGCTATACAAAATATGGTATTTTTCATACCTTGTTTATCTCTTTCATGTATTCTTTATAACTTGCACAAAACATTTTTATTGATTTTATAGAAAATTATACCATTAATCTTTTCATTCCAATAGATTAAAGTATGTTTAATTTATATTCTTCCATGATAAATATTTTCTAATACCTAACTTACGCATTTTCCTTTCGAAAAAACTCATCTTCAAAACTGTTTTAATATTCCCGTAACTGCAAAAATATTTCCTTATACTTATTAAAAATAATATATGTCCTTTAAAAACCAATTTGTTTCCATACTTAGAAATTATATTTTGAAATACATTTTATTTGGGTTAAAATGGATGTTGCGTAAAACACCGTTGTTACAACCCAAAAATACTAGTGTATGAATTCAATTAAATAAATACCAATAAATCTCATATACCTATGTAAAAATATTTCTCTTGGGAGTCACTTACAATAACAATAGTGTTATAGCCTATGCTCCTATTATTTTTTCACGAAAACATTTATTACAACAGTAAAAGGTGCAATCTACGTATTCGATGTTTGATACACTCAAGGTTTCTATATTAAAAATATTTGTTTACTTACAAAGAAACTAGTGAGTTATACACACACACACACTCCATAATACTTCAAAAAGATTTCCAATTTTTTATTTTATAAAAACCAACTTAAATTTCATACCATTCTTCAAAAAACCTCATATTTATTTTCTAGAAGAAAATATTAACAATAAGAATTTCAATTCTAACAATCACATTTTTTCTTTTAACCTTTTAAATTCCAAAATTTTAATTTTATTGGGCTTGGCATAAAGTGGATTTTGTCCTTACTAACCTAGGAGTACTTTTCTTGAACCTTGGAAATCCCATTTCCTTACTAAAGTCTTTCTTAGATTAATTTTAAGGTACTACCGTTCAATCCACTTATATGAAACAATTATATTTCTACAATTATCTACACAAGGGTTTTCATCTTTTCTTATCAACCGAACCTATTATACATCCCCAATCTTTGCCTACCTCTCTTTGGGTTTCCACAGTCTGATCCTAAATGAGGTCTTATCAATGCTGTCATCAACTACCTTGAGCTGATGAAATCCAATGGCTAGACATGGCTGAGAAAATACTAAAGACCAAACTAACCGATCGAAAAGATCATCTGTCTTAGAGAGTAAATAATGGTTCTTCTTTGTGAGCTTATTCAATTCTCTATAGTCAATGCAAAATCGAGGAGAACCACCTGCTTTGGTAGCGAAAATGACTGGCGCTCCCTATTCTGATATGTTTCTTCTTATGAAACCTTTCTCAAAAGATAGCGGAACTATTTTCTCAATCCCTTCCTTTCCCTAAGCACCATATCCCCTATGGGTAATGCCACTGGCCAGCAAAATGAATCTTGAAGTCAATCTCTCTCTTAGGGAGTAGTCCTCTAACCTCCTCAAAGATGTCTGGAAAATCCCTGATGATAGGAACCAAATCTTACTCTAATGATGATGAATCGAGGGAATAAAGGAAGCTCAACATAACTGATCCTTGCGAGTCACAAGAAATCTCAAGTGTCCTACTGATGCATGTCTCTAGTCTAATGATTCTCGTCTCGCAATCTAATATAGCTCCATATGTGTATTGCCAATCCATACCCAAGATCACCCCATACCCCGAGAATCCCTAAACATAGGCGTCGCAGTAGAATTCTACGCCTAAGATATAAATTTTCAAACCCCTACCGACCATAGACAAGGGTGCCGGTCCTCCTATAGGGTTTGAAACATAGATGGGGTTTACTACCAAAGAAATTTTTAAGTGCAAGCAATCCACATAAGAACTAGAGATAAAAGAGTGTGATGCTCCAGAATCAAAAAGAGACCCAATGGGAAAATCAAAAATAGAAATCAAATTTTCCTACCTAGATTTGTTCTGTTGTTGGAAGGCACTGTATCCAAATTCTAGATCTATGCTACTGGTACACCCACATACTGCCCAGTCTACTAGGGGCAAGTCCTACTCCAGTGACTAGGTTGCCCGTAACTATAACACCTTCCCCTCATCTTCTCTTTCTTGCAGTATCTTGCGTAATGACCAATCATTCTGCAACAATGGCACATCGATTTTTTCTTGATTCACTTCTGAGGGCCTTCCCTTTTCCTCTTATCCTTCTTGCCCTTCCACCATGGCTTCTTAGAGCTTATAGGAATCACCTTAAGCTCTTCTTCCAGCTGCCAACATATAGGTTGAACACTCTATCGGTCCTCCAAATCTAACCGCCTAAATCTTTGCTCCAAATTCTCAAAAATGACCCACGTCTCCTTGGAATCCTCCGTGCTAGAAAGCACTCTACCTCCTATACTAGCGAAGTCCTTGCATAGCTCAGAAAAGGAGGCTGATGTGGGTGGATTAAAGGGATTTTCACCTATTGGTGTTGTATTGGGCACATGCCCTTGCACCTCTGGTACCGTAGCTCTGCGGAACCAGTCAGCAATTTTATGCAAAGAAAGGAGAATTTAGGCTCGAATAAATCGAAAGAAGATTACACTGGACATGGAGGGGATTTTTTATAAAAACTCTTTTTTTACTTAAAAACTATCTCTAAGAGTTCTTTTCTGAAAAATATATTTTTTAAAACAGAAGCTATTTTGAAAAATACTTTTACTTTTTAAAATAAATTTTTAGGAATCCTACAACCTAAGGCTCTGATACCAAGTGAAACACCCTACACTCCTTAGTATACCCAAAAGAATACAATAAAAGGTGTGGTGTGCTGTAGGTATAACTGAAACTAACAGAGATTAAGATCCACAAGGCAAAAATAGGTAAAAACAGCGTAAACTAAAATAATAACTTATTCAAAGAAAAAACTTCGTAATTGCTCCATAAACCAAATAAGTAAAATACCAAATACAACATACATGTCTCAAAACCCAATATATCACATGAAATAAAAACTTGTAGTCTCAACAAAAATCAGAGTATAAATATCCCTCTCAAGTGCCAGTATAAAGAAAGAAAAACAAAAATAAAAGTAAGGAAATACATAGCAGATCCAAGCAACCTCCGGGCAACTGCAATCTACTGGCCTCTCCCTTAATTGCTTACAGGGAGAAAGGGAAAAATAGAAGAGTGGGTTAGACTAAATGTTTGGTGAAAGATAGCAACTACTAGAATCTTTAAGAAAAGTAAAGTAATAGACTCTTTAATAGTTCTAGTATATACAAAAGGAAACAAAGGAAATAGGAAGGAGAGAAACTGAAAATAAATATGAATAACCTACTGCTTAATTAGTAAGGTAGGTTCACTTTGATTGTTTGCATTTGTCCTTGATAGCTGCTTCGATTAGGCTGTATTCCTAATTTTACCATTTGATTTAAACAATAATCTAGTTGCACCCTTTGTTCAAACCTCCTTGATTTGAACTACCATAGATTGACCGTTTACTACCACTATAAGCATAAGCGTACCCCTCACCTCACTTCAGGATTATGTGAAGCACCTCATCTCACTTCAGGATTATGTGAAACACCATAACCAAAGAAATATTAAGGGAATGCTATTTGGTACAGATCCTACTCTTATCTTCGCTTATCAACTTAGATAAATTATTTAGATAAGCCTTTATTTTTTATCAATTACTATTATTGCTTATTAATTTATCCTAAGTCTTAAAATAAGCGCCATAGTTTATATAGTTTATCATTTTATAACTTACGTATAATCATGCTTATTATTTAACCAAGGGTCTAAGTGTGAAACTAATCTTCTTTCTTCTTTTATTCTTTTTTTTTATAATTATAAGTTATAAGTAGGCCAATCTTCTTAATTCAATTCAATTAATATCATAATTAGGCATAATTTCAGTCCTATTCCAATTGTATTATAGTCTTTGTCCATATTCCATTATTTCAGATTTCTTATAATTTAATACAATTTCGCAATAATTCTATTCTAATCCATATGCAAAGAAGAAGAAGGAGAAGTAAAAGAAAATTGAAAATAGAAGGAATCCAAGGCATAGGAAGAAGATGTAAGTAATGCGTAATAACAGTTAAATTAAAATACTGTAAATAAACTATAATTAAATGGGAAAAGCTACAATTAACAGAAAAAACTAAAATTAACTGAAAAGAATAGCTAGAAGGAATAAAATGAAAATAATTATAAAAAAATAAATAAATTACTAAAAGGTTACTCCAAAAATCATTGTTAAACTACAACTATTGTAAACCTATTATTTTAAACTACTTAAAGAAATTTAAAATAATTACAATCACTCTCCTCTGGTCCTTAGCTCTTCCCTTTAGGCCTTCATGGGTCCGCTTGGGGTTGTTAAATATTTTTATTTATAATGATTTCCTCCTTGGAAAATTATTTTGCTTAGGGTCCTTCCTGAATTGGTGAACCTAATTGGAGAAAATATTAGAATGAGAAAAAGTGTTAGGTCTAGGGTTCTATTTATAGGGGTGGAAGTGGATTTCAGACTATTGGATTTGGGGGTTGGATAGGATGCAACCACGTCATAGGCTGAATAGGAGCCATCGGATGCAAGAATAGAAGGACCAGATCAGTTTATACAATGCAAATTACGTGTTCAACTTTCGAACGAACGAACGTTTGTTCGTTCATGAAAATAGGTAGGCGGGTCCATCGGTCGGTCGGCCACCCTTGTGCCCAGGTCGATCTGCTGGTCGACCTGGCAAATACATACATACATACATACATACATATATGTATATATACATTTTCATTTATTTGATTATTTTGTTCCTTTCTTATATTAACTCGGACTCTAACGTTCTATATATGGAAATTGACCAGAAAAATACCACGGACACAATAGTGCAACTCCCGTGGCTCAATTCAGATAATTACACAAAGTTATTTTTTTATCTAATTAATTAACGAATTAATTATTACAGGTTAAGTTTTGGGTTGTTACACCAAATGTAGGAAATACAGATTACGGATCTTACGGCTGGATTAACGCTGGAGGGGGGTGAATAGTGTTTAATGTATTTTATGGAATTTTTGAATTTTTTTAAATTAAACACTGACAGATGCAATTCGCAAACACAGAGACAATCACAGAATCAGACACAAATGTAAATGTAAATAAAAGCAAAAAAGGAAAGAACACACTGGAATTTCATACTGGTTCGGAGTTACCCTACATCCAGTCTCACATAATTTCTTGTGCAGATTTCTTTTCAAATATAATGTCGATACTGCAATCTCGATTTCAAGGCCATAAGATACATCCTCTTGTCTTCGAGTCCAGGGCAAACTCTCTTGATTTAACTAGGCTACAAAATCAAAAAATTGATTTACGGGATACAATAACACCCAATTGATTTATATGCCACAATCACACCGTTTCCAATATCACTTTGATTGATAGGGAGACTTGATATACTTCTTTGATTACAAATGATCCTATAACTCTGAATAGCAATGAGATCTTTGAGAGAAAATGGCAGAGAATCAAACAAGAGATGATCAAGTGTTATTCACTTAGGATTTCGGCAGAGTTTTGTTAAAATATAGGAGAATATTTGAGTGGAGAGGAAGGAATGAAGAAAAACTAACTTAAAATTCATTGAAAACAACTGGTATTTATAGAAGAATAACAATCTTGTCCATTCGCAAAAGGTTATGACGAATAGACACTTCTTCTAAAATTTGAAATTTGAATTTCTACGGTCACCATGTCGACATAGGGCGATGGGGTATGTCGACATGCCTATGTATATTTTGAAAATTAATTTTGCTTTAAAATTATTTCTATCCTAAAACTTGTCAAAACAATTTCTACACTTTGTAAACCATTTTGAATATAGTTTAAACTTATAAAAGAGATTTAAAACGCAATCTTAAAAATATATAATCTATAATATAAAAGTAATATTAAAAACCGAGTACAAAATATATTTTAGAAATTTAAAGCTAAATATTAAAACCAGGAGATGGTTTAAAAACAAAGAAATGATTTAAAAAATAGTTAAGGCAAAAAAAATTAGATAACTTTTAAAAAGATAGTTAAAAAATCTTCAAAATAAATTATTTTTAAAATTTCACAGATTCCATTTCAATAGAGAAGGTCATAGGTTCCATCCCACTAAAGAGGTCGAGGGTTCCATCCCACTACTAAGATAAAAAGGTGGATTCTATTCCACAATTAAAATCCAAATAATTTTTTTAGTGTTATTATGAAGTTTCATTATAAATCTGGACACTATTACTTATCTTACTATCCTGAATTCTTGAAATCTTGAACTCTTGATATCTTGAACTCTTGATAGTCATGAGCCTTCATTCTTGGTTTTTTCAATCTTGAATTCGTCAGTCTTGAATCTCTATACTATACAGTCTTTATTCTAAGTACCTGCATATATATCCTGCATATATATCCTTCATATATATATATATATATATATATATATATGTATGTATGTATGTTTGTATACAAGAATATTCGTATTTATATTTATAACAAGTCCAAAGGTTGTTGTCATTAAAACCATCATTTCAGGAACTAAAGGGGATAGTGCTTTTTGAAATCTGACAATAATTTATTTTATAATATGGAAGTTTGTTACCAATATTTTCATGCAGAAACATATGTGTCTTTTGGTACCCCTGATCTATTTATATATATTATTTGATTGCAAGCTTATTCGGTCTTCTTTGATTAATTCATTTTATTTAGGATTTAGAGGTAGATGCTTTGCAAAAGAAACTAGATTTTACATAGCTGAAAATTGAGGAGCTGGAAGATTTGTTAAGGAATGCTAAGAGTGTCTATGGGGCTGTATACAAAGATGAGATTATCAAGTTGAAGAAGAGGAAACAGAGAGATGGCATCACGTATGTGTACAGAGGAGAATTCTTTTGCACCTTTAAATTCACGTGTACCCCTTAGGTTGGGTGCAGTCCCCGAGCTTCCATTTGGAGCTAAACCAAGCGAGATTCTTAAGTAGATAAATGACGTAATGGATCATTATATGGCCAAAATTAAAGAGTTAGAGAACTATTTCAAAGGAGAATTAGGGACACCTGAAACTCACATTTCTTCGTTCTTGTTTGCAGAGGATTAATATTTTGGTCACTCTTCCAAGCACATGGAAAAGTTAAAGGACCAACTCTATCGTGAGATCGACAGAGTTAGAAAAATGGCCATGAGGTGAATAAATGCCTTAGAAAACAAGATATATACTTTGGAGTATGAGGCTCGATTGGACTCCATGGTGGTTTTCCAAGGCAGGGTGGACAGAACATCGCTTTTGGATAAACTCCATAAAGTGAAAGTGAAGATAAGAATAGCAAAAATCAGTCGACAATGTGCAATTGACGTTTTTAATAGTTTTTCGCATGGACTTAACTTATCCTTTATGGATAATTATGTTGATTATGAATACATATCCGAACATTATGGAAACGTTTTGGTCGGTGTCAATTATGATCCACATGTGACATACCATAGATCGGCTCTTGGCAGGGTCTCTTTTTCTCGATCATGGATGGTGATTACAGAGCTAGAGAGCTAGCTTTTGCTTTAACTCGCCACAGCGTATTTTTTGCAGATTGGAATGGTATAGGGTAGTCACTTTTAGCTTATTTTTGGAACTTGGATTAGATTTGTAATTTTAACTTTGCAAAAGCGATACTTCCCTTGTAATACAACTTGAGTGGTATATTTTGTAAATTATGCCTAAATGTAGAATAAGTAATATTATGGTAAGATCCATGGCTAAGTATTGAAAGGTTAGTTTCTGATGTATCCCTAACGAGACATGAGTAGTTCCTGGGTTTGTACCTGATTGTTAGTGCGTTGCATGTAGTGTACTCATCTGTCTTCATCTAGGATCTGCTTTAGGAGTATTACGCGCATCCATGATTCGGTGGGTCGCGACTTCCTTACATGTACAGATGCGATTCGATCTGTTATTGACTTAGCTGCATATTAGGCATGAGTTGGTCCTCAACTCTGGCAGTGGGTGTGTTTAGTCCCGCTCCTTATTGTGGGAATGAAGTATCCATAGCTGAGTGATGGGATGACCTTATTCTGGCCTATCCCCTATTCTAGAGGGAAAAACACCCTTAGACGTATGCTTGGTCAGATATCCGACCTACCCTAATTCTAGGGCGAAATGTTAGTTTGACCTACTCCTATTCTATGTCGAAACGTCTTTTCTGACCTACCCCTATTCGAGGGAGAAATGTCCTTAGCTAAATGGTTGGTCAAAATTGTGACCTACCCTTGTTCTGAGGTGAAACGCCCTTGGCCAAATGCTTGGCCAAAATTGTGACCTATCTCTGTTCTGAGGTGAAATGTCCTTGGCCAAATGCTTGGCTGAAATTGCGACCTACCTTTGTTCTAAGCGAAATCTCCTTGGCTAAATGCTTGGCCAAAATTTTGACCTACCACTATTTTAAGGCGAAATGTATGTTTTGGACCTACCCTTTGTTCTAGGGGTGAAATTTCTTTGACTGCAAGCTTTTTACAACCTACCCTTTATTCTGGGGCATAGCGTCGTTATTCTTCTTAGGTGAAAATCATACCTTTGGAACAATGGCAGTGGCCTAGGAAGAGTGAATCGTCATGCTCTGGGCATGGTCATTCCTATTGCGGTAGTAATATTCGACTGAGAAGTTAGATCATGATACAACCTACAATGACATGTCCATGAATTTTTGTACATGTTCGGGCAGTCTAATATCCATACATCCCATATGTCGAATTGGCATATATGTTTTTTGTGCTGGTTCAGGCAGTCTAATATAACTACGACCAATCTTTATGATTTTTAATAATAGAAAAATTCATACCAGAGGAGGGAAATTTGCCATCTTATCTAGTGAAATATTATGTCTAAGAAGCTGGACATGCGTTGATGCAAGCCCAAATGTGTGGTGTCACTATCACCGTTCTCATTGTTGGGATCATCATTTTGCCTACTGCCCTACTGATTACGTAACTACTGGTGGTGAATTGTGATTGTGTTTGTATAACTTTTCTTTTTATAGAGAAGTAGTACAAAGATTTTACATTCATAAGTATATTTTTTTGTAGCATATAGTTGATCTGCAGATCAGTACACATTTTTTTTGGCTTAGGCCCTTAAGTGCAGTACTGGATGATTGTCTTTGCAGTTGCTACTCTGATGTAGGCTCCTTCTATGGGGTTTGAATTCATCCCACGCCAGATCATGGCTATCTGCTTAGCTCTGCTTTCACCTCAGCCTAGGTGAGGAGGTATAAAAATCCATGCATGAGCATATGGATCCAGCTTCGGTGGAGAGGATGTAGCGGCTAATCTTTAAACTCTTTGGGCATCTTAGTCACTTTCGCTTGGTAATTATCGAGGTGATTGAGGTATGTGTAGTAGGTTATGGAATCAGAAAACCCATGTTACTATGATTGGACTTTTTTGATTCCAGTTCTGGGTTTCATGTCATAAACCGAACCGCCGCCTAAATCAACAGATACTTGCATGCCCAAGTTCCTCTAGTAGTTGTTGATTGGCACGGGAGAGCACAGACAGTTGGTAAGTGCCGTTAAGCAGGATTCCATACACCATGGATTATTGATTCATTTTATCAAGTAGTTTATGGCTAGTCTCATTTCTTCCATTTTGGAGAACGTGGTGATTGCTTATTTGCTGCTTGACACATGCAACAGACAAGCAGGGACAGTGAGCCGTGGGTGATAGAGAAATAAAAGATGGAATTGGAGGAATGGAGAACGGAGGATGAAGGATGGATTATAGAGAACGGAGGATGGAGGATTGAGGTTCGAGCCCTCCTTCTAGCACCAAAAATGTTCGTGAAATTTTTAGGTTTCACCACACTTGACTTGGCCATGAGACAACCTTGTGGTTGATTGTCCTCACGGCTAGGAATCGGCAAACCAGTGCTTGGTTAGATTCGCCTCTAGGAGGTGACCGTGGTGCTTAATGCTTACACACCTAGGTAGTTGCACTCCAACTGTATGTTGAAATTTCAAAATTGACTAATGAAAAAAAGAGCAAATGAAAGTGAATTGCAAAAATGTAAAAGACACGAAGATTTTTTACGTGGTTTAGATTCTTACAAATTCTACGTCCATAGGATAATCCACTATATTTTACTAATTATTGTACAAGAGATTTTAATGTCCCTGAGGCATACAATATGTATTTTTTTCTTTTGAAGAAGAAGAAATTGCTAGAGAAGATTCCAAAAGCTCAGGACTCAAAAATAACCCAAAAGGATCCCTTAAAATGATCCACTGTCTTTCCTTTTATAGCCTGAAAAGTGCTTTGTTGATGGTGGTTATCTTCTCCTATATTTTCCTTCGACCTTCACGATTGGATATTACCACTTGTCATTTATCCGTGATGCTCACAATTTGTGTTTGGATCAATGATGTGCCTTAGACAGGAGATCCTAATTCTGGCGGTTGATTGGAATTTTGAAGCGGAAAGCTTGAAAAGTGATCGGGAAGCCTAGGTTTCTATAGGTTGGCCTCTTCTCTCTTAAAAAGCTAGTTGCCCTAAGGGGAATGATCAGATGCATTTCTAGAGCCTTGTCATGTTGTTGATGCATAAGAACGGATGCATTGTAAATATTGCCTGGTGTTCAGACCATATTGCTTCAAAGATGCTCTTGTTTTTCCGGCATAACTTGTTACCACGTCGGATTAGAATGAGGTGGTTCTTCCAATTCTATGCCGAGAGCTTGTATGAGACTTGGTTGTTAGTTAAATTGTTCTCGTGGTTGTTGTCAATGAGAGATAATGAGAGGGTGAGCTTTACATTTGTCCTTTTCCTGTAGGGTCGAGTCTGTGTCAAAGTATAGTTTGGATGATCATGTATGTAGCCTCAATAGAGTGCATTTGGCTCTATATGGTGCTATTTAGGTTGTCCCTAATATATGCTTGTACAAAATCGTTCATATAGACATCTAACAAAATGTAAATACAGTTAACTCGGAACCTCATATGTTAATCTCATATGCTTTGGTTTTGTACTCTAACTTGGTCTTTGCTTTCAAATGTGGTCAGCGCGTTCTGCTCTGTCTTCTCGATGTGCATCGCGTCTATTTTGTGTGGTTTTGATATTTTTGAAGAATATTCGGGTTTGAATAGTGGTGTTGACCCTTTTCATAGCCCTACTATCATTAGGATGAATTCCCATTCTCCAAGTACTATTTTATTTATTTTTTCTATGGTTCGTGTTTGTTATAGAGCCCCTGTAAAAAATTAGGTCTTGGCAATTTCTAAAATGGTCAATTTATAGAAAAATTAAAATAATTAAAATATCCAATTATCCGTCACTCAAATAAAATAAAATACATAGCTTTTTTTAAATCGGACCGGGTGATGTAGAGAATAAGTTAGGATATGTCTGTCTCATTATTTCCTCCGTCTCCCATGCATAGTCTTTTGGATTGTCTGGCCATTGAACTTTCACTAATGGAACATCTTTGTTTTTTTTTAATTATTTCACCTTTGACTCTGTAATATATGCAGGCTCGATGGTGAAAGTCATATTCGGTTTAGTTTTTAGCTCCTCAAGTTGTTTTGCTCTAAAATAATATCATGAGCTTGTAAACATTTCCCGAACTGGGGCATATGAAAATGTTATGTACTCATGTAAGATAGGCTGGTAAATTAATTCGATATGCTAATCTTCCAATAGCTCCATAATACTGTGAAGTCCGTTATATCTTAGAGCTAATTTCTGAGCTTTTCCAAATCTTATCACTCTCTTCACTGGAGATATTTTCACAATTACATAATCCCCAACTAAAAAATCTAAGTACTTTCTATGCTTGTTAGCATAACCCTTCTATCTACGTTGAGCAATTTTCACACAATCTCTAATAAAGTCGATCTTCTTAATCGTCTCTCGCATTATATCTAGACATAGGGTCACTCTATCACCAGTTTCTAACCAATAATCTAGGCAGTGACAAGGTCTTCCATAAAGAGCTTCAAAAGAAGTAATGCTAATGCTGGAATGTAAATTATTGTTATATGAGAATTTTGTTAAATGAAGATGGTCATCCCAAGAGCCATTAAATTCGAGAACGCAAGCTTTCTAAAGGTCTACTACAACTCTATTGATTCATTCAGTTTGTCCATTCGTCTATGGATGATAGGCCTTACTGAGATTGAGTTTTGGTTATAAGGCACTCTGCAAACTTTACCCGAAATAAATAGTGAAAAGTGGATCTTGGTCATAATTATACTACTGGGCACTCCATGCAGTCTAACAATACGTTTGACAAATAATATGGCTAAGCTTTCTGCTATTCGATTCGGCATACAAGAATAAAATGTGCACTTTTAATGAGTCGATTGATTATCACCCAAATGATTTCATTTCTTTATCTCGAATAGGAAGTCCATCAATAAAGTCTATAGAAATCTGATCCCATTTTCACTACTGTACTTCTAATGGCTGAAGTAGTACATTGGAGTTCTTATGTTCTCCCTTTACTAGCTAACATGTTGTGCACTTCTTCACATATTCTGCTATATCCTGTTTTATACCTTCCGAATAATACATATGTTTTAAATGTTTATACATTTTCGTTCCACCTAAATTGATAATGAACATGGAACAATGACATTTTTCCAGAACGTCCTTCCTTAGGTCAGCTATGTTAGGAACGCATAGCCTTCATTTTGATCCTAAGCTACCATTCGAGTCAGGCTTGAACTTCTTCAGATCACCAATATCTTCTTCATTTTAGAACCATTGAATTTGATTAATCAACACAAAATCATCTTTCTGACTAGTTTGAATTCTATCAACTAAGTTTGGTTGAACTACAAAACTAGCCGACATAGCGGATGAGTCATCCATCATTCTAAACTGAACTTTACAAGAACTTAACCATTTCAAGTCTTTCCATTTAACAGTCATTACGGAAACCATGGCTTGATACTTCTGACTAAGAGCATCAACCACTCTGTTTATTCAGGTCTTTTTGAGAAAATAAGCATCTCAAGGATTCACGATCTTTATAGAGAATGAATTGATCTCCTAATAGATAATATCTCCATAATTTCAAAGCAAATACTACTGCTGCTATCTCTAGATCATGAGTAGCAAATCTAGTTTCACTTGGCCTTCACTGTCTTGATGCATATATTATGACTTTATCACGTTGCATCAACAAAGCTCGAAGACCAATCCCGCAAGCATCTGTATATACTACCTAATCATTGTTACCATCAGGTACTATCAAATAGGTACATGAGATAATAATTCTTTTAGCTTTTGACATGTCATTTAACACCTATCTAATCAGTTATACTTTACTCCTTTCTTCATCAAATGGGTCGATGAAGTTGAAACTTTTGAAATTCTTGAATAAAACGTCTATAATATTCAGCCAATCCAAAGAAACTATGAATCTCTATAATTGATATAGGTCTCTTCCACTTCTAAACAGCTTCGATCTTTATCATATCAACAAAAATACCTTTAATAGAGACAATATGTCTAAGAAATTTAACTTCTTCCTACCAAAAGTGACATTTCATGAATTTAGCTTTAATTTGACGCGATCTCAAGGTTTTTAGGATAGTTCTTAAATGTTCTTCATGTTCTTCCTCGATCTCTGAACATATTAGGATATTGTTAATGAATAATAATACAAATTTATCCAAATAACTATGGAAAACTCGATTCATCAAGTCAAAAAATAAGCAGGTCGTTAATTCGAAAGGCATAACTAGCCATTTGTTGGATCTGTAAATGGTTCTTATGCTGTAAGAGTAATGCTATCATTAACTACCGTAATTAGTGAAAACTAGCAGGTAAATCAAGTTGTGAGAAAACTTTCGCTCCATTCAATTGGTGAAAAAGATCATCAATCCACGGTAATGGATACCTGTTTTTAATTGTCATCTCATTCAATTTCCTATAATTAATGCACATCCTTAACGATCTATCCACCTTCTTTACGAATATTACAGCTGCACCCCTTGGTGAACTACTTGATCTAATAAATTTCTTTTGCTCAAGTCCTAATTTAGTTTGCAATTCTTCCATCTCAATAGGGCATATTCGACTAGAAGGTCTGCTAATGGGATGAGAATCCATAATTAAATCTATTTGGAACTCTACAGCTCTACAAAGGGTATTCTTCTACAGAATCAAACACGTTTGTAAATTATCAAATGATTGGAATTTTCTCAACATTGTTGTCTTGAGATTCCATAGCATAAAGTGAAATGTAAGACCTAACTTTCGAAGCATAAAGGGGAAATGCAATACGATTTCTATGATCGGTATGCTTCAGAGTAATAACTCGATCAGTACAAAGCAAGCGAGCATCATAATGCTCAAGCCAGTCCATTTCCAAAATAATTCCAAAAACCCAATTAACTTATAAGATGCAAATTGAACATAAAAGAGTATCCACATAGATTAATAATCAAATCACAGCAATTTTTCCTTAAAGTAGCATTACCATATATAGGATTTACTACCCTAAGCGATGTTACCAGCAATATACAATCCAACTTTAATTTCTCCACTAGCTCTTTTGATATGAATGAATATGAAGCACCCATATCAAAAAGAACTCGTATAGATATATGAGATATTTATAATCATACTTCCAAGATCTATGACTTCTTTTCCCTTAGCCTAATCCGATGGGCCTGCCGATTCAATAGCAAATAACTTCCCTTATTTCTGCTTGATTGATTTTGGACAATCCTTTATGATATGGACAATCTCATTACAGTTGAAGCATTCTTAATTTCACTATTTTGAGTTTTCTGACATTCATTTGCGAAATTTTCATTGACTCCGTAAATGAAACATGCAATCTGGGATTTATCAATTTTCTTCTTTTGTTGAGATCCATGATTGGGTCTCACTTGCTTCTTCTTGAATCTTTGGTCCTTCTTTTGATAAAAGAATTTCTGCTTCACTCCTTGACCTTGTTGTTCATCCAAAGTTCACGCTTCTTTATGTTCTTCGTTGATGCACTCTTAATGAAGCATTGTGTCCATGACATCCTCAAATTAACTGCACGATTTAAACATAAGTCTATCCCTGAGGTCTTTCCTCGATCCTTGAACAAACTTCTCATTCTTCTCTAGAGGTGAAGTAATTAATGTTGGTCCATATTTATATAGAGCGCTGAATTGATTCACATATTGCTGCATTACCATATTATCTTGCTTCAAATCAATAAACCTCCTAAATAGAGTTTCCTTGGCTGCTTCATGAACGAAATGAGCCTTAGTCATGTCCATGAATTGCTCCTATGAAAATTGAAATCTCTTCTTCAAGGATCTCTAATGCCATAGCATCATATCATTCTAATGCTCCGCCTTGTGGTTGTCTAGGTGCAAGCATCCTCTTATATGGATCTATGAGATTCATATCATCAAAGATTCTCTTATGGTTTCTCAACCGGTATGGAAACCAATGGGGCCTTCATTCCTAAATAATTGCTTCCTACCTAGACTAGCATAATCACTACATTGTCGAGAAAGTTCAAGCGAGGAGAGAGATTTGGTATTCTGACTATTACAATATCCTACATGCCTCTTATAAATTGTTTCAATTGATCCATAGTCATCATTACATCAGAAGTACCAGAGCAACTAGACTGACCATTATTGAATCTAGTTTGGGTACCAACATGGTCAGCTCTTGGTCTGACCATATTTTCTGTATCAGGGAGGTGATAGACAATTTTATTAAAAATAAGGGAGAAGTATAGATAGAAATCACAAACGAATAAGAAAGGTTTTCCTATCTATACTTATATTATATGCTGCAAATAAATCACACAGTCGCTAAAAATTCAAAAACAGAACTTCCTACTTATGTATCCAATATACGTGTAATCTAAACTTGGGTAAGCAACCTAAGTCTCACTCCTCTATAGCCATTTTATGTTTCTATCTTTGAATTATTCAAACCTGGGTTTTCATATCACTATGTAATGCCCTAGCCCAATACCCATGCTATCAGAGGGAAGTTACCATCTGAAAGCAGAGGACGAAGGACATGATAGGAGCGAATGTAATCCCTTGTGTCAAAACGAATACATGATATCATATACCTGAATATCTACAAAGCACATATCCCATCTTGGCACACGAATTTCCCAAGATGAATAATATAGAGATAAGATTACACAAACTAAAACATAAACAACAACATCAATATAGTCAAAAACTCATACAAATATATGTAGACCACATCCTTATACACAATAGATGCAAACATCCAGACACGGTCACCTTCAAAATGATATATACACTACTATGCACATGGTCACATCCGTCTTAAATACTAGAGTATTATTCTAAAGTCTCGAATGATTTAGTTCAACGTCACCTCATCTTCGATGGCTAGTATGGCACAATATGAGAAATGGAATAATATATCTAGACCATCCACATTCCTCTGCAAAAAGCACAAGATAGAAATGATATCATCAAATTACATCCCAAATTACAACTCGGTTTGACCCAAGGTTGTTCAAATAAATAACAAACTGCATCAGGCTACAAACAAACTGTGAGTAAACTCAAATATCGAACAATAAAAGACAACATAACAAAATTTTCATATTAATATGTTAGCTACCCAACTCGCATGCATGTATCATATACAAATCATATTACAAATGTTCTATTTCTATTTGATCCGACCATAATCACAAGTCTACTCAATTGCGATTCTCCCTAATTACAAGTTATTAATACCACATCATATAAACATATAATATCGATAAATTTGATTAACTACTGAAAATAGAATCAACACCCAGTGATACATACGACTCAATATACCAAAAATCGACACCCAGCAATAACGAATATCACTTATAAATCAGCATTGTGGGTGCACCCATATGATCTACAGTGTCGTACATGACCCTCCCTCATCTATGTTAGCCTACATGACAACACTCCTCTATCCATCATCTCATCTAAGTCATGAAGCCACAATAATCAATGCTCGTACAGCAAATCATCAAATTAGTGACATAAAGGCAAGAATGTCACACTTAGGGTGCTACTTTGAGTTAATCCAACTAAGATGAATGCTAGCTCTATCTAGTATAGCACTCATTAATCAATTTGCGTATTTAACATGTTTCACAAGTTCATATATATGATAGTAATCCCACCTAACTATTATTAACCCGATGTCACTGAGGCTATTAATTTATTCAACATACAGTATGACAGTAATCCTACCTAACAGTCATTTAATTTTAACATATAGTGTCACTAAGGATTACAAGTTTAAATCACAATATTCTTTTGTTTAAATAACATACATGATCAACTATTCATAACAGTATACACAAATCAAGGTTGTAGATATCACTAAGCGGACGCTGGGCATTTAGTATGAATTAGGGATTAATCATTTAAGCAAGGATTAATCAAGAATTAGTAAGATATAAGCATTTTCGATAACTCATTAGAATAAAATTTTAGTGCTTTATTTAGTGTTGATTCATATAAGTTGGAAACTTAGGATTTGTAATGTGTTTAGGAATAGCCAAGCAGGCAAGATCACCTAAAACAAGCACATTGATGCTAATTTGTGATATTCAACCTTAAATAATGCATAAACAGTTTCTAATATATGTTTTGATTCTTACATGAGATGGTGAAGCATGTTTAGGCAGGCCCATGAAAATCGATAGGCGGTAAGCCTAACTTAGTGCCTAAGCGGGGCCTAGGCGGAGGACTAGAAGGATATTTTTCAATAGTGATCCGAATAATTAAACATTTCATAACATATTTAAAATATGCGGTGGTGGAAGATCCTCCATTGCAAAAATAAAAATAATCGAATGCAGTGGTGGTAGAGCCGTTCTTTGGAAAAATAAAATAACATGAAGCGGTGGTGGTAGAGCCTACCCTTGCAAACATAAAATTACGGAATGCGATAGTGGTAGAGTATACCTTTGCAAAAATAAAAAAAATAACAAAGTGCAGTGGCGGCGGAGCCTACACTTGCAAAAATAAAATAACAAAGTGTGGTTGTGGTAGAGGCTACCCTTGTAAAATAATATAACAACATAAAAATATCATAGAAAAATGAGAGGGGACACACTTTCCTTGATTTCTACACAATTCTATGGTTTATGCTTTAATTTCAATTACGTAGAAGTTTCATGCTTTAATTTAATCAGGAAAAGAATTAAGGATTTTAATTGAAGGAAGTAAGCAATAAAGGTAGGAGAAGTTCACTCACCCAATTGAAACTTTTGCTTGATATTTGGATGGAGGTTTTAACTATGGTATGAAAGAATATGAGGGAGATGATTGAATGAATAAAATGAGAGGTTAGGGTTTATATATATTAAGGCGTATCATTCTATTTCTTTATTAGGCAGGTAGTTATACTATTTTATTTTATTAGACAGGTAATTATACTATTTTATTTTATTAGGCAAGTAATTATTTTATTTTATATTATTATTACATTAGGCAAGTAATTATACTATTTTATTTTATTTGTCAAATAATTATGTTATTTGGTTTTATACTATGGTTTTATTAGACAAGTAATTATATCATTCTGTTTTATACTATTGTTATATTATAAAATTAATTATACTAATTTTTTACGCGACAAGTAATTATGTTATTTTTATACTATTGTTTTATTAAGAAAATAATTATACTATTCTGTTTTATACTAATGTTTTGTTTTGTTATGCTAGTCGTTATATTATTTTTTATTAGGCATGTCATTGTACTATTTTGTTTTATATTATTTTTTATTTGGAAAGGTTAATTATCTTTCTTGTTTTATTTGGAAACTTTTTTTCCTAGTTTCAAAGAAGTAATCATTCTTAGTTAAGCAAAGAAAATAACAATTTCTTTATTTATTAACATTTAAGGAAAAGAATCCCAAACTACCTTTTCTATGTATAATCGAATTTCAAATTACTTCCAAAGTATTTTTAACCGTCAAAACTATAATATTGCCAAATTGTTACAGGAAGCATGTGTATATCTATAAAACAAGGAAGTGCTATCGTGTTCTTAGTTTTATACATATACAATCTACTGTAGATTGGCAATGATGATTCGTTATTACGATCAATGAAAGCCTGGCTTTCCAAGAAATTCTCCATGAAGGATTTAGGAGAAGAAGCCTGTATACTAGATATAAAGATCTATAGAAATAGATCTAAGAGGTTGATAGGATTTCCCTAATCCTCGAACATACATACCATACTAAAAAGGTTCATTATGGAGAATTTGAGGTGTGGAAATGTTGTGATGCAATTTGAAATCATCCTTTCTAGGAAGTATGCTCTATAAAATGATGAGAAGAAAGAGAATATGAAGAGGATACCCTGTGCATAAGCAATTAATTCGATAATGTATGTCATGCTTTGTACTAGACTGAATGTGGCATACGAATTAAGATATGTAAGTCCATACCATCCTTATCCCGGAGAAAAAATTTAGACTCAAAGCTGTATCTTAAAGTATTAAAGAAATACTAGGGACTTTCTTCTTAAATATGGGAATGGAGACCTTCTTATGAATGAGTATATAGACTCTAGCTCTCAAAATGATATCAACGATGGTAAGTTAGTATCAGGTTACGTCTTTACTGTAAATAGTTGGGCAATTAATTGGAAGAGTTCCAAACAAGAAACCATAGCTAATTCCACGATGGAGTCCATGTACACCGCCTTCAAAGAAGTACCTAAGGAAGCAGTGTGGATGGATAAATTTATGATTGAGCTAGGACTAATTTCCCGACTTGAAAAATCTTTGACATTGTTTGGCGACAATAATGCAGCGATGTAGATAGGAAAGGAGCCTAGAGCACGCAATAAATTTTGGAACATTCTTCAAAACTTCCACCTAATTAGAGGATTTGTTGAGAAGAAAGAGTTCCTAATTCAAAGATTAGATATAAAGGACAATATAGCTGATTCATTGACAAAGTGACTAGCTCGTCGGTTCTCATCAAACGGATTGAAGGGATGGGAATGAGATTCTATATTTGGTCCCAATGCAAGTGGGAGATTAATAAAGTTAGAGGTTATGCCCTAGGTGCAGTTTTGTAATTTATTGTAAATTATTAACTCTATAATAAATTGTCGTTCTAAATAAAAGGTGTTTTCTTTCTATCATATACGTTTTATAATATCTTATATTAATTAATTAAAGAGTTAGGGGTACACCATTTATAACGTGTAATAAAACCCGATTTAATTTATATTATAATTGTTATAAATTAATTATATTAACTAATATTTACGGAATATTTAATTATAAATTTTTATTTTAGTTATTTAAATCAACATTGAAAATAGTGCATATATAAAAGTTATATACACATGTGTCGATACACAATATCTGTGTGCATTTGAATTTGATTTAAATATGAACTTATTGATATAATTTGGAAAGGAAAATAAGCTTATTGTCCTAGGAATGGTGGCAGAAATAAGGGGAAAGGAGGCGGTGATATTTTCATATTTGTATTTTGAATAGGTAGAGAAAAGAAAGGATCTAGATCCCCCTTTTCCTCTCCCTTCCTTTTCTTGTAAAAGTCCTATACTCTCCTCATTTTGGATTTGATCTTTTGCTCTAGCCTTCCCATCTCTTGTTGGCTTAAAACCATAGCCACCAACTACTTTAAAATTTTCAACAAAATACAAATTAAAATCAAATTAAATAAAGGTGTGTGGATCTCATTGATTTTCAGCACTTTATGGAAGAGAATGAATTAAATTTGAGCAATTTTTTGGTTCAGCATTTAAGGTGTTTCAACTTGGCCATAGTTGAGGTGACATTTTTTTCATAATTTATACACGTAATCATCTGCCATGTACTTGTATAGTTAGATTATATCATGAATTCTCATTTGTATTGTTGTTGATCTAAACAAGATTATATATATGAATAGTAGTTTTACGTTTGTATATATAGATATTGCTTTTGGCCATATTAATTTAATTTTTTTAGTTTAAATCAACTTTAGAGACATTTTAGATTAAAATTTATTATAAACCATTGATAGTTATAATATATATATATATATATATATATATATTAATCTAATATTTTATTCTTGTATCATTTGCATAAAAAAACACAAACACACACACACACACACATATATTTGCTTAAAACCAAAAATGAAATATTGAAATTACTTAATTTAACAAGTATCAATAGTAAATTGTTAATACACACACAAATATGTATTCAAATATAAATATAAATATACATATTTATATTTTGTCAAACATAATTTTGCATGGAAATGTTAAAAAAACAAAACGGAAATTTAAATTTAAAATAAAACGAATATGTATTAATCCGTATAGATCTATCAAACTATAAAAAATTAAAATTTTCAAAAGTAATAAATAATCATAAATAAATAAATAATTTTTTATTTATATTTAATTATACTATATTATTTAAATATAAATGAATTTGAATTTTATGTAATTTAAAATATATATGTACATATTTTTGCATTTTCGATCTAAAAAAAATTCATATATACTTATATAAATATAATTTTATAAATTATTTGTAAAATTAAGAATTTTTTTTAATTTTAAAAGGATATTTCAAATCTAAGTCTAGTTTCAAAATTGAATTTTAAAGATCTAAATTTTAATTTTTTATTTCAATCTATGTATAATCATTTTACATATAAACATATGTACACACACACACACACATATATATATATATATATATATATTTACAATTATATATATCCATATATGTTTAAATAGGTATATTTGTAAAATAGCAGACTACAAATATCTATATAAAGGGGCTAATGTGTCTATTGTGGTGAAAATCTATCACTTATATACATATATGTTAAACCATATACACATTACATGACGCACGTGCATGTGCACGTACATGTTTAGTCGATACACATGTGCACATTATAAATCATTTATGTAAACCAATAAAATCCTTTATTAATCAAAAAATAAAATAATGATTTTATGTAAAATTTATTTAGATTGGATTTAAATTAGTCTAGACTACATAGGCCCAATTAGATCTAAAACAATTCCAATATTTACTCGTTGTGTGCTGACCTAGATCCGACATGAGTGAATAATCTCTTTTGACTAGAGCAAATTCAAGGTTAATACTGAGATTAGAACAAACATCACGGTTAGAAATTTTATATGATACAACCAATAAATGGTTATCCATTGCTTATTGGCTTATGTTTTGTAGGAGAAAACTTAAGGTTAGAATCCTAAGGCAAGCAAGTAGTAACATCCACTAGAGGAATAGAAAGATTTCTGTGCTTCTCTTAGGATTTTGAGTAAAATCTGGTGTGGAAACCTTATTAGAAAATAGTCAAAATTTAACCTTTCTAATATTGTAATAACACAAGCTATACAAATGAGAATCATCTATATTGATAAATTTATGCAACTAAATTGAATTTTTTTTATCAATAAGGATTTACTAATGAGTCAAATTAAAATAGACAAATAAACAAAGAATATAATTACTAATAATTTTAGCATGTTGTCAATTTTGAGACCTATGTAAGTGCCAAAATTATACAAATACCAAATGCATTCATCGAAAGAGTTAAGGGTATGCCTAGGGGCTATTCTATAATTTATTATAAATTATTACCTCTTCATTAAAATCTTGTTTGAAATAAAAGGTGTTTGTTTTCTACTTAATACTTATTATATGATAATAGTTATAAGGAGTTGTAATCATGAGAAAATTATCACAATATAAAAGAATATATTATTTTAAATATTCTCGATCAAGATATTTTAAGAAAGGATATTAATACACCCATTGATACTAGAATGGGTTACGCTATTATTCAATAAAGAATTTGCCTCCTTAGTTGTACAAGGTTAACATTATGGTCAATTGTAGTCAACTCAAAGTAAAAATATTTGGCCAGGGTAGTGTGTTTAATAATAAATGTTATTAATGAACCAAGGACTTTGTTTATGGACTAATCAAGTTAAATGTGGATGATATTGAAGTTTTACCCAAAACTAAATACAAAAAATCCTAAAGTGATGTAGCGTTAGTGAAGAGAACATGTATAATTTAATGTCACCATTGGTATCACTTAGGGTAAAATAAAATATGTTTTTTACCAAAAATATCCATATGTGATGAATTCGGCTTAGCTGACATGTGTATATTAATATTTGAATTATTCGATATTAACCGTTGACTAAATTCACACTTTTGAGTCACACAACCATGTTTGTGAATTCTCTAGAAAACCATTTGATTTAATTAATTTATAAAATGTTTTGAATAAATTAAATTAATTAATATAAATATTAATTATTGATTTAGTTGGTGATTTGGGTGTTGTTTGTAATTATTTAGGTGTACGTATAAAAATTTTATATGCACGTATAAATAACGGTATCAGTACATATTTAAATAGGTTTTAGATAGAGATAATTACTTAACATACTTTTGGAAATAAGTGTACCAAGTGATGGTATGATGTGCAGGTCATTCTAGAGAAAAAGAGAATATGGATGAGATCTAATTAACGGGCATTAAACAGAAATTTTTAAATCAGACGAATGGTAAAGGGTTTCTTTTTCTAAATAAAAATGAAACCATCCTTATTAGTCAATTATGATTAACTCCATTTTCTTTGTCAAGTTCTTTTTCCTCTTTTCCTCATCATTCATGGACAAAACTTCCATGAGCATTTCTAATGATTTCAGCACTAAATGAAATCAAAACATCAAATAAAATAAAAGGCTAGGTGGTTCATCCTTCTCTTACAAAATTGGGTGATGATTTATTTAGAGATCTTAGGAGAAATCTCAAATCAAGGTGTTACAAAGACCATGACTTACAAAGTTTAGTTTTATTTTATTTATTCGTGATGTTTAACCCAGACCAAATCCACATATATTTATATCTTGATTACCATTTATGAAATCTAATCTAAAGTCTCTTGTACATCGTTATTTAATTGAATCAATTTGTGTCTGATTTATTTAATGTATTGATATTGTGTTTTTAGATTTGATGTTATTAGTTAATGTGGATTTGTTTTGTTGTGAAATTTACATTTGTGTTCATAATTCAATTTGATTCAATTCAGTTATAGTTATGGATTTAATGTTCAAATTAATTAAATTATGTATTTATATATTCATATTCTTAAGTTTTATGTTATCCAAAATTATAAATCAATATCAAATTGAATCTTTTAGTTAAGCTAACTTTATTTTTCAATTAATATTTCAATGCCTTATTATTTAGTCATTTTTATGTATTTGAAATTTAAATCTTAAGTTTCAATTTTCACATTTGTGTATATGTGTATATGCAAAGTTTAGATCAAACATGTTATCGAAGCTAAGTATAATTAGGACAATAGTTTATTGCATTCTTGTTTTCATGTTGAATGTATGTTTTCAGACTTGCAATTTTTATAACCAAGTTATATTTTGTGATTAAGCACAGATTTCTTTCCATATATGAACCTACTATCGACTAATGTTTGTAAAAGAGGAAATCTTTGTACCTTCAATTCAGTTTCCTTTTTGTTTTCATTTGATTAGATTTAGATCAAGTGAAAAAAAATTCCGTCTTTACTTTTTTTACCAAGCATTCTCCTACTTTGAAAATATCTAATTCTATTATATAGAATTTGTTTATATTGTATAGGTATGTAAGTGGCAACATAAATATCGATATATATAAACAATATACATATAATATAATATATTCAACATATGTGTATGTGTGTACACTTAGGCACTTATATTCCCAATATTTATATAAATTTGTCACATGTATATGTAAGTACAATGTATGTAACGACCCGTCGTTCTAACCACCCCCAGTCGGTAATTAAACCAACTTGAGACGTTCAAAATGACGGATTGTTATTCAGTTTATAGAGTTTAAACAGAATCAGCCACAGAATCACAGAATAATCATAATATTTCACATAAATGAATTTTTCTTACATATATCAGAGTTTGTACAATGCATTAAATTTTATACAGCGGAATATATCTTTTAGTACAAAAATTCTTCGAAAAGCTAAAGTGAAGCAATTTCCCCAACTCTCTCTAACTTCGCGGCCTGAAAATCTTCAGGCTGTAAAATACTGGGTCTGACCCGAGTATTACGTTCAAAAGAAATAGTACACAGGTCAGTCTAATTCAAACTCAGTTATTAGTGCATAGAGGAAATAATAATCAAACAACAATTAGACGACAGTCAAATATAAATTTACCTATCCGATCCTTTAACAAGAAATCGGATAACGGTAAATATAACACTTATCAGTGTTAAGCAACAATTCAGCAAACTCAAATTTTCAAAGAAGATAGATGAAGGGATTATTGATGAAGATAATTTAGAAAACAATCAAAATCTGCCTAAACGGCATTTAACAACAAAATCATCAAAATCGGTTCAAAATATATTGAATTGTCAACATAAAACAATTTTCATCAAAAAGAAAACATCAATTAAAACATTAGATTTGGTAGGGCTACAGTACACACACGCGTATACGGCCTCGCCATATTTTAAAATGTTAACTTCGTGTGGCTGTAGTTCACGCTTCCGTGCACTGCCTCGCCACTACCGTAATGAAATAGAAATCATCACAACAGTAAAAACTAACAGAAATCGAAGCTGCAGAGGTCAAGTTAGTGCTATCGTGACTCAACGCAACTGCAATAAAACTAAGTATAACGGGCTAGAAATTTAAGTGCAAATCTACTATCAAAAATGTAGGCTGCGATTAAATATGCCCAAATCAACTTCAAACAAATGCAAAAGGTCAAGTCAGTGACTCAACGCGGCTGCAATACCAAAACCCATGCAACTACGACCTTACAGGAACCATCACTAATTGGAACCTCAATGCAAAAATGGGACTGCAACAGCCGGAATGGCATTTTGTACGAACCCAACATGTATGCAACAGAGAATGCATAATGCTATCATGACCAGAATGCAACTGCACAGGCAGGTAGGCCAGGCAGTTCAAAAATGGTATTCATGTATACCCAAAATTGGAAACAAAGGCAACTAAACTCAAATGCAACAGTGAATGAAGTGGGTAGCTGGCTCTAGTAATAGCAAATCTACACAACATGAAGACAACACTACAGGAACAACTGCAAGTGAGTACGACAACAAGTGATGCATTAGTGGAACAATTCTACACTTGCATATAACATCAATGTGCACAAGTGTATTTGCATATTAAATATGCAAACAGAAGTTGTAATGAAACAACAATAATGCTCAAGTATCTGCATATTAATTATGCAAAACCAAAGTTGCAATGAACAACAAAATAGGAGGGTGAGGGCACCAGGAGTATGGCACCACAACACTAAAGCCAATGAACATCATCGGTTCGAATGACAAATGCACCAAACAGTAATAGTGAAATCCAAAAATTGAAACAGCAAGTGGTACAAGGGTAAACTGCAACAAAACTGCAGCCACCCCAGGTACACAAAGCACGAAGGCTCGAATGACCCAGTGCGCAAAGGCAGATAAAGTGGTCAGGCAATCCAAATATAAATCAATGCTCAATGCACGGCATAAACATGAATCAAACTCATATATACTAATTTTAAAAATACTTTTTATTTTTCAAGATCAAGTTTTTAACAATAAAATAAATTCATAAAATTTGCAGATGTATTTTATAAAAAGAAATTACCGGTGAGCAAGGCTCTCTGAAATCAATTGAGTTAAGTATTTTTTTTTTAAAGTTTGAATTTAATGGTTGATTAATAACAAAGCAAGAATCTAAGTAATAGAATAAATCTAAGTTGCAGACCTAATCTTTAAAAAGATTAAAGAAGAAAAATTCGAGGTCCGGATCAATTTAAAATACAAGTTTCAGATTTTCAAAATCAAAAGCACTCAGTAAAGGAAAGATCCAAATTCGAGTTCAAGCCTGGACAGCAAAAGTTCAAGCATGCAGATGACAACTTTACATCTAGTTCTGGAAATCAAACCAATTCAACTCAGAATTAAATCAAAGTAGAGATTAAAGCATCAAGTTCAAATACAAAGACATTGTCTCTGTTTTCTAGGAATCACAGGTGAGCAAAAAGATTATCATTGTCAACAAGCTGCTACAAAATATACATATGCAGACTCGACTACATGAACATTTTAGGCCGAGGACCAGATCATGGAAGTGTGACCTGAAGCATGCACATGTAAGGACAGTGAATACAAGAACAAGTCAAGATGAACAATGCAACTACAATGCAAACAGTGAATAGCATGGCAATGTCGAATGCATGAACAAGTGCAATACAATAGGACAACATAGGCAGTGCAATTTCAAGTGGAGCTATACAAACATATCAAGTACATCAGGTCGTGAAACCCAAATGCTATCTACATGGAAATGAGACCAAAACAGTTCATGTACAAACTAACCAAACCATGCAGTGAAGCCAACATTCAAATGGTGCAAGAAAAATGACCAAGGAGGTCGAGCAGATCAAAAATCATCAACAAATGCTACAACGAGTAAAGACATAATGGCTGAAGTCATAGAACCCCATACTCCAAAACAAGACCGAAGTCAACACAAAATCAATTGCCAGAAATTCGAACAAGTAAACCAGGGAATCATCATCACAGCAAAGCAATTGAACAAAATCAAAGTAAGCCAAGGAAATCACGAAATCGCAAAATTTAAAATAGCTAGACAGTTTAAATTTAGATGTGAGTAATAAAATTACTCACCGTGATTCGAAGCGAAGACAAACACGTTCGAAGAAAAGAAGCCGCGAGCGAATCGAGCTGAAACCCTAATTTGAAAGCGAAGAGGGACGAACGATCGTGGCAGCCATTAATTGTTGAACGTCGCCATTTTTTTATCGTTTGATTTATTTTATTTTTTTTCTTCTGAAATGAAGAGGGTTTCGAATGAATATAAGAGAAAGGGGAGACGTGTTTTTGCAGAGGAGATCGTGATTTTAGCGTGGTTGAAGGCGTGATGGAATGTTTTCAGCTGATAAGAGTAAGGTAATGTACTCTTTATATTATATATATTATTATTATATTTTTTTTTCCAATTTAAATTCAATTTTGTTTTGTAAATTATTTTCTTTAATAAACATATAAACGTTTTGCAGTTCAACTATCAAACATAAATTTATATTAACGTGTTTCACAATTAGATTTTATACTTGTATTTTGTATTGATAAAAATTTATTCCATTTTATTTTAAAGAAAAGAAAAATGTTATTTAAAACTAACCATCCATTTATTAATTTTAAATAAATAATAATTCTTGTATCCAAATTATTTTTCTAAGTCATTGGTTTGAATTTAAAATACAAATTCAATATTCATTTCAAACTCCAAAGTCAAATTCAAATTTTATTCAACTTTAAATAGATTAAATTCTAAAATTTAATCGCCAATTCATAGTTATATTGGGAATTCAATTTAAACCATCATTCAAATATTTAAAATTAATTAAATATCTTCATTTTTAAATTGTTCAAAATTCAGGTTGTTACAATGTATATGTATATTCAATAGATATAAATCCCAATATGCATATGTGTGTGCGTATAGTTATAGATATGTTTATATTTCAGTATGCTGTGTTGTTATATCATTGAATATATATGATTCATCTGAATAAACACTTAATTGAATTGATTAATTTAATTAATTGATAAATGTAATATAAGTTTAAATAGAATTTTTTTAATTACTAGATTGGATACAATGTAAATCATTAAAATTCATAAGCCTACCATGTTCCAAATAGGAAACTATTTCTGAAATTCATTTATTACGCCTATTGCAGGCCGGCTCATTTCCTTCGATTTGTAACTTGGTCACTTGACTATTTGTTTTTCCCAAAATGTGTATTGTCTTCTGTGAATTTGAATGCTAAAGCAATACAATGATATGGATATTTGATCCATATTAGATCATGTGCAAAATTGTATAATGAACAGTCGTGTTCATAATATACAAAATCTCGATGATATTGGTTCACCTTGGATCATCGAGTTAACTATAAACCAAAATCATGTGTTTATTATAATTTAATATGATAAAGATTTTATTGCATAGAATATAATAAAATACTATAGGCTAAAGACTAACTTAGGAATTTGGTCACTTAAACGTCAATTTTGTTTAATTTACTTAAGTGTAACCTATTTGATATTTTTAAAATGTTAAGAATATCTAAATGTATCTTTTTAAAGAATTTAATGTTTTCCTATAGTATAATTACACTTTTAATGGTTCTACCATTTGAGAAAAGCAAATGTTCCAAAGTAGATATAAAATAGGCATGGTTGGGTTAATGAGAGTGAATTGTCACTTCTCTTTCATAAAGAACAGCGGAAATGAGAGTTTTATAAAATTTAGTAAGATACATAATATAGAATAAGAAATGTGGTATCTATTCCAAAGACAAGTTTATATAGAAATTGTTTTTTATGAGAGTTAATTCTACGATTTCAAGATATTTGATATGGAAATCTCAACTATAAATTAGTTACAGTAAAAATAAATAAATAGCTCATAATATATAGTTGAATGTTCATACTTAATGCACTAATATGGTAATTGTAGAAATCGTGATAGCATACAATTTAACACTTATAAACGGATACTCCAGATAAGTAAGATTATTTTCATAATATACATACCAAATATTATATATGAACTAATAATATTATCAGTATTAACTATATATATATATAGTTTTATTTTGTTATGAATATTAAGAATGTTCTTTATAAAATAAATATATAATAATGGTATTTATTACAGTAGCTACATAATACAAAGTACCTACAATTTTAAAAATTATTTTTGGGATGCAGACTAAGCTGTATCTTAGAGGAATAATTCTTTAAATAGTATGATTCTAAATCATAATATATTAGTGAACTGCAGCTCATGAATTAAGTGCTAAGAACCCATTCAGTGGGAGCAACAAAAGAGTTCATGATAATTTTAGATTAATACATTTAAGTGTATGAAATCAAATGTCAGATAATATCAAAATGAGTCACTTGCTTCATTGAAATTCACTAATAAATCATCATATACAAGAACATTTGCATCTGATACACAAGTAGTATATCTTTGTTAAGTTCATATAATATAGAAAAATAACATGTTATGGAGATAAAACAATTCGATTTGATCAAATAAGTGAGTATATTAGAAGAGTTACAAAAGTACCAAAAAACGAACAAGATTTAATCTCAAAATCACTCCTCCCTATTATACGTAATGATGTATCATTAATGAGAAATCAAACATTGTTTGACAAAGTATAATTAACGATGAGTTAAGTTGAGGTAACTTTTCTATAAGGATATATGTACTTAATAGTAAGTACATATGTTAAATATAATTTTATCTAAAGCACGGTTTATGAAAACATATAAGATATGAATTAACAAAAAGCCCTTACATGTCCTAAGTCAAAGAGTTGATAAGTTGTGTGAGTTGAGAGCCTTTACCTGAAAATTCGCTCACGATCGATCATGTGTGGATCACCTTAAGGGAGTTTGTGGCCGATCAGAAATGGTTGACCAATTTATGTATGAACACAAATTTCGTGAACTCAAAATTGAACTTTATGTAGATATTAGATATGATCAAGGCTTTAACATAGAAACTAATTATATAAGATGAAATGAAATTACCTAAGCCTAAAACAGTCACAACTCACAAGAATGTCTAATAAGAATTCTCGCATATTGAAGAGAAACTAGGATTTTCTTATCAACGTCGAGAAAAATAATTGTTAGTAACAATAATTTCATCAGTTTTCACATAAAGGTATAGACTTCATATAGCATGATGCATAAATTTAGAATATATTCCAGGTACATTATCAAAATATGATTTTTATAGTTGTACCTAAAGGGATATGATCCATCAGCTATAGGTGTGTCTTAAGAAAAAAGATTAATGCAGTTGGAATGTAGTAAGAAACATTAATGAGAATAACCTCATAAATTTTAGTTGTTGACAATAGCATAGCATATTTTTTAGTTAACTTTCTTAAGTTGATTTAGATTCTACTCGCAAAACTTCACCCAATATGACTATGAATTTTGGTATATGAATTTTGGTACAACTTTGTTGAAACAAAAATTCTAAAAAATGATTTAGAATAAACTATTTACACGTGATAATCAAAATTTCAAGATATCAGTGGGAGTGGTAAATGAGTTTGTATGCATTACGATAGTATCTTTTGATAAGCTTCAGAGTTGAGAAAATATTTTAACAAAGAAATCAAGAGTTTGATTTTTAATCAAAATGCAGATAAAACACGTGTCTATAAGAAATAATATTAAATGGTACTAAAATATTTCTAAAACTTTAAGTATGGATGTTAGGATTGTCCCAAAGGATATATACAGGAACAATATTAAAATGTTCAATATTGAACATGAATTCCTAATGCATGGGCATTAGGAATTATCATATGTATCACACTGTCACTGTATTGCAATTTTCTTATGCAATTGGTACACTGAGCGAGTTTCAAATCTGAATTAAAATCACTAAATGGTAGTTATGAGTGTTCTCTAGTATGTACGAAATACTAGATAATAGTTTATAGGCACAATGAACCCCTTATGCAAGAGAGTTCGAACTCAAGCTTCATAAGTGATATAGAATGTAATATGTTAATCCTAAATTCACATTCAAGCTTCATTAAGAGCTTTGATTTGGAAATGTTCCAAATGGTCGGTAGTGGTTGATTCAACCTAAAGGCTAAATACATCACCTTGGATAACGCCATAACAAAAGCGGTATAAATATAATTGCACAATTATAGCTAAGCTAGGAGTGATGCCAAATGTTGAAAATTCCATGACATTGTTTTGTGAATAAAATGCCATGATACGGATTGCAAAAGAAAATTAGGCTAATAAGTCATCCAGACATTTACTTTAAAAGTTCCACATGATAAGGACAGTTTATCAATGACGGGGAAAGGTTTAATGACAGGGTAGATAGCAATATAATATAGCAGATTCGTTCACTAAGGGAATGGTTGGATGAGTGTTGATCAAATCAGAGGACTGAGATTAAGATTTTATAATTACCTCCAAGTGCAAGTGGTAAATCGAAAGAGCTAGAGGCATGCCCTAGAGTCAATTATGTAATTCATTACATATATCTAACTATGTAGTAAATTTTGTTCATAGTAAAGGTATTTGTTTTCTTTTATAAACCTTTTTACAGACTCAAACCTTTCGGTGCAAGAAAGTTGGTACTCAATTTTGGTGTCAAAGCAGGTGGCTTCATTGAAACATATACACACCATGTTAACTTAGTTTATATTATGTGCACGTATGTTATAACATAGTGTTATAACCTTTTGAATAACTTCTAACGAATGAAAAATCGATACTTCGGAAAATAACTTCCAATCGCATTTTCTATTTCTCCATGGACTATATACTTTGGTAAATAAATTTTTGAAAATGGTTTTATCATCGTTAATTATTATTTAAAATAGTTTTGTTTGTTAATAAAAATCCATTTATTAGTTATTTAATTTAAATATCGATTAATTTTCGGGTCGTTACACTTTGTTATAGTGTAATATTATTAATCAATTAACTAATTTAATGTATATTAATAACAAAAAATTTAATTAAAATATTATGCGCTTGTATTGCAAATATTTGCAACCGTGAGTGACTAATCATAAAATAAAATGACATTTTAGTTTAAATATTCCTAGTCTAGATGATTTGAAAATTTATATCGATTTATTCGTTGAGATCATAATGGACGACACTCTCCAAATATTATCCAGTGTATTATTCAAGGTTGTTGGGGAAAATATGGATTATGTACTCGTAGTTATTATATAAATATGAAATGATTTGTCCAAGAGTTTCCTTTTAGTTGATAACAACTTTTTCAAATATGAAATCTTAGTGTAACAATGTCATACGTTACCCTCAAATTTAGAATATCGTGGAATTTCAATGTGAATACTTGTAACAATCCACCTAGAAGTAGCCCAAAATTTCGAACCAAAAAAGGCCCATCGAAACATAGAACCATCTCAAAGCTGGCTGTTGTTTGGTAAAAAACAACAATATAGAGCTATTTGTCAACATATTCAGATCTCACAGTGAAAGGATAAAATATAACAACAATAATGCCCATTTTATTCAACTTCAGAATGTCATAAAATACATAACACAATACATATCCATAGTACAACATTTTCAAAATACACCATTATATTTTAATGAGTACATCAAAAAATAACATAAGTAGATAAATAGGTAAATTTCCACTAGTTTTCTCCACGCCTTCACCTTCAACATCATCATCTTTCCTAGTCTTTGTTGTAATGAGGAGAGTGTCAGAACAACTTACGAACATATGTATGGTGAATAAAAATCTTCGAGCTTTACTACAATAGTACTTTGGTAATATAAATTAAATAGGAATATGTCTTACGTTTCTACCTACAACATAAGTCTTTCCAAGTATAAGCCTAAAGGTTTTCTCAAACTTAAATAAAAGGCTTTCTAAACATAAGCCCATAGCTAACTTGTTATCATCCCAATAACCCATATCTTTCATCCATAAATGTAAGAGATAATACGTAAGTCACTTAATACCATTTAATGGGAATTAGGCAGACTCCGACCATTATCTAGCTGACGTTGCACAGAATTTTTTCACCGACTTAATACTTCTCATTGAAACAGGACTTCTACTAAGATATCATCTACCATGCCTAACCCATAACCCCGATCATTTACTACTTCCTACATAGAGAAGAGGTAGGCTCTCACATAACCACTTAATGCATTCAATCTTTGAAACAAGTCCTTCGTATTATGACCTGTACCCTACGGTGACGTTTTACATTTTTTCGACTATTCGTAGGTACCGGTAGCCAAATTAATTAGACTGATTTGCCCTACAGAATTTGGGAGTAACCACTCGTCATCGTGGTTACTTGTTATAGACAATGTCTGTAACAACCCTGTATTTTGTAATTATTTTAAATTGAATTCCTGATTTAAAAACTTTATTTTATTTATTAAATGAATAATTTTTGTTATTTTAAATATTAAATTTGTTTTTATGTGAGTTATAATTCCAAACATGAATAAATAGAATATTTTCCAAAAATGTGAATTTTGGTCAATCTGGCCAAACTTTGACTTCTAAATTTAAATTTTAAATATTTTAATTTTTTAATTTTATCTATTATTATGAAAATAAATTAAATTTCAAGAATACTTCTTTTTGTTTCGTTGAAATCCAATTTATATTGTGAAAGTTATGCTTTTTACAATATTATGTGTAAATTGTTTTATTTAACAAAATTGTTTATTTTATTTTTTATAAATAATATTTTTGGTTGTCATATCTTGTTCTAATTTGTGTAACATGGCGTGTTATGTATTTATTTTATTTTTAAAGCATTTTATGAGCATAGTTATAATTTTCAAATGTTCATTGTATATTGTTTATATTTTTAAAGTCTAGTTTCAATTATTAAGCTATTTTCTTTATTTATTTTTATTTTTCCTTAAAATATTTATTTATTTTATTTTTCATTTTATTTTTTCCAGCCTTTTACTTTTATTTTCTAAATTTTATTTGTTTATTTTAATTAAAAATAAATAAGAAATTCTAAAGGACAAAAGCTTTTCATATTCCTTGTCTTTTCATTATCTTGTCTTTTCAATTTCCAATTTGCCTTTTCATTTTGTTTATCCGACCATATCTTTTTGCTATTGCCATGTCTTTCTTCTTTCTTTCATGAGAAAATATTTCATTCTCATCACTCAACTCACGGCTAAGAGGAGAAGAGGAAAAAAAACAAAATGTTCATGGCTTCCTTTATCTCATTTTCTATTCTATTTCTATGATTTTGCTTCCTCCTTTGCAAATCTTTTCTTGGCCCCACTCTCCACCATCACCACCAACCATCACCTTCTCCATCTCCAGCTACAACATCAGCCTCTCTTCTGACCAAAGGCAGGCTATGACTTACAAAAACTCAACACAAATTTGCAAAATCCCTTAAAACTATGCATAGCCGAGCCTAGCCTTCATCACAACCACCACATATGGCCTTGGCCGCCTCCTATATCTCCACCACCATCATGATACCACCTATGACCATCCACCTACCCACTGTCCAGACCTGAACCATGAAGTGGCCGACCAACATCACCTTTGGCGAGCCAAAGTGTTGAACAAAAACTCCTTTTAGCCTTGATCTTTGATCTTCCCTACATTGTAACCCCTAACCACTTCACATCCTTGAAACCGTGCCTATTTGGATCCATACCCTAGCCTATGACACAACCATGACCGAGCACTTGAACCCTTTGTCAAGCATATGGATGGTTAAAAGCAAGGTTGAATCACTTTGTCCTTTGTTGCTTTTTATTTCAAGTCATTTCGATATTGTTTTGTGTTATATATTTATGTATATATTGTTCGTTTTATTGGATTGTTACAAGATGATCATATACGCTATCTCCACTCATTTGAATCCAATGTCATGATATGCCATGCCATCGTGCTTTTGGATTTATTCGTGTGTTTGATTTGCTAACTTCACCTTGAAAAGGCGAGTCTTTCTCACTTCGACATTTCTACTTATGAAGTAGTGAATTGATGACAAGTGTTTAGTAAACAAAATGTATTTACAAGTAAATGATGATTATATGATATGATGTGCCATGTTATTACCATGTTAACTCTGTTAATTATCACTGACATATGATATATGACATTATATTGTGACATTGACATTGTTTATACTGTTTATTTATATATGATCGCACTGCAAGTTCCTTGTAGAATAGAATCACTATGGGTTGAAATGATACATACCCGAATGGACTTTAGAATAGGGAAAAATCGTTATGGGCTGAAATGATAGGCCTGAGCTATTTTTATTTATTTTTATTTACTTGGGATTGTGGGTTTGAAATGATCGAACCCAGGTTTTCTTTGTAAATTGCGGATTGAAATGATATATATCCGTATCACTTGACCAAGGTTAGAAAATTATATACAGACCCCGTGGTATATTTTTAAATGATTTTCATATGGTATATGTTTTAAAAGTATGAAATTTGATTTAAAAATATATATTTTATGGTTTTGAGAAAGTTAAATATTAAATTTGAATTTGTGAATTTAAGTATGAAAATTTGAAGTAAATATGGTTTTGACTTTAAATTTTATTTTAAATGTAAATAAATAATGGAAATTTAATTTAAATTTTGGAAATGATAATTAAAATAAAACGTTAAGTTTTATTAAATTTATATGTCAATAAACAATGAATTTTGACTTAACAAATGAAAGTGAGTTTTAATTGGATATTTAGTTATAAATTTTTGTTGTGATAAATCATATGTTAAATTGATTTAAATGTGAAGTTTTGAAACCTAAAAATATGATGTATAAATTTAAATATAGAAATTTTATGAAGTTTTATTGTTTTTGAAAAGTTATAATAAAATCTAGAATTTTATTAATAGCATTTCTAAAATGGTGTAGTTTTATGGTAACACTTTAAAATGCTGTTGTTTTGAACTTAACTATGTTGAAATAATTAAATACATATTACGGTATTTTATAAATGTCGTTGTTCATGAACTAAACTATTTTGGAAACCTTAAGCTACGATAGCACTTTATAAATGTTGTCCTTGCTATAATTTGACAATGTTTTGAAATGTTATATATTTTAACACCATTTGAGTTATATTTTAAAGTGTTAAATGATTTAACTTTTGAAATTTCAAGAGTTTGAATATATATTTTGATATTTAAATTTGAATTTTTATGGAATTTAAATTGAATTTGAATTTAAATAAGGTTTACTTGGTTATGTGTTAAATCGAATGAAATGTAATAAGATAAATGAACTTTTGAATGGAATTTTTGTAATGATATTTGAAATAATAAATGAATGATATATTTGATTTTTAAATTGTATTTAAATTTGAATATTTGAAATTGAATTCAAATAATGATTTGATAATGAGGTTTTGAAGGATATCATATTTTAATGATTTTGTAATGGTTTTGAGCGACATAATCTTTATTTTGATAAAAATGCAAATTTGGAATGATATTTGATTTTGATTTTTTTGATAAATGAATATTTAAAGTTTATATTAGTATGAAAGAATATTGAGTTTACTTGTAATTTGAGTTTATTTAAATGATATTGGATTTATAAAATGAATATTTCAAAACTAAGTAATAATTAAGTTAAATTTGAGATATATGAAATTATAAATTTAGTTTTGTAATATGGGATATTAAAACTTTGAAATATATTAAAAATTGAATAGTTTATCTTGTAGATCCAGTCTATATTTGAAATTTATAAGATTTGAAATGGATTGTTGGGAAACTAAATTGAAATGGAACTAATGGTTTGAATTGAATTAAATTGAAATTTGAGAATTTTGGGTTTAATTGAATAAAATTTGGAATTAAATGAATATTTCATGATTTCAAATGTATGATTTCGAAGTGTAATGATTTCAAGTATTTGGTTCGAAAGAGTTATAACTTTGAAAGTATTATGATTTTTGAAAGGTAAATATATGTTTGAAATGGAAATGATAAACTATTTTGATTTAAATATAGTTTTGAAATAAAAATGGTTTTGGTTCGAACTATAAACTATTTTGAAAGGGATATAGTTTTGAAATGAAATAATTTGATTTTTGAAGTATAAACTATTTTGAAATAACCACGGCATTATAATAACATTTGGTTGTTAAAGAGACCGGGATCGAAAGTTTTCATACTCTCTACCAACTCCAAAAACCACTTTAACAACCGTGTACGCGGTGGAGTTTTTAGAATAAAATAGGATGGTGGTGACGATTCTATGAGGTATGAACGTGGACCCGACTCCCGTGAGTTGGCTTAAGGTGGCTAAAACAGAAGCGATCGACGAGCCAAGTGATGCCATTCCTCTGATCGGACACATTCCTTCGATGCTATACTCTTACTCTTGGTTGATTGGATGGCCATCCTCCGATTTTGATTTGGGAGTGTGTTCCAAGGTGAGCGGTAGTGGCTGCTATGCGTTACCACTAGCCCGGAAGCATAATTAGTATATCTACCCTGGCATTGCCTAGTTGTGCCGTGTCACCTACCATACCGAGCCTGTACTATGAGTTTGTTTTTTCTCCCATAGGCCATGGAGTATTTAGGGTAGTCTCCCGATTTGGAGATATGCTGATACTGGTTGGACTAGTGGGACTATTATGTGTTAAGGGGAATATTGAGTCACTCCTTAACGCTAATTTAAAGTAAGTTTATTTTACTGTAAACATTATTATAATAGCGCAATATTACTACATAGTAAATAGTTTAACAGATCCTTAAAGGATGGGCGATCCCAAGCATCCTTTAAGTTACTGATGCATTTTCGTTACTGTTCACTTGAGTTGATTTACAGTTCATAAGTATTTATGTCCTGACTCGAGTGTTTTGTATTTTGCTTTACGCTCGAGTCAGACTGAGTGATTCAGCATTCAAGACTCACCTTCAGAGTTGGAGCTTTGCTTGAAGATCCAGCCATTTATTTGTCTTTCAGTATCAAGTGATTCCAGTGATGTATTTTGATTTGTATCTGATGTATCTTGTTGCTCTTCTGTTGTATCTTGTTTAACTCTGATGTATCTTATATATACATAGTAGCTTCATGAACTACTATCTCTTTTAAATTCCACTGCATTATTATTTACTTTGTGTCTATGATCTGTGATTATTTATTTATTATATATTCTGAGATTTGCCAAATTTTATTTACAACGCGGTATTTTGAGCAATTCAAGTCCGACATGTGCGGATCTGAATGGTTGAAAATATCGGGTCGTTACATTTGGTATTAGAGCTTTGGTATCTCTAGGCAAAACTCAGCATGTATGGTAAATATATTTATAGAATCACTTTCGTTCAAGTTGGAATCTCTTCCTTTTTGACTCGAATTTAAATTTTGGAATGTTAGCTGCGGTTCCAAAATCCATTCGTGTCCCTCACTATTCATCTTCTTTTGATTCTAGAGTATCCCATAACTCCACTTCAAATGATCTTTATAATGAGTCGGCGGTCTCGCTAATCTCAAATTGATTTGTAAAGGGGTGAAGCTCCTTTACAGCAGCATCGATTCACCAGAGATTTTTATATCTTCGATTTAGATGCTAGTATTTCTTATTATCCCAAGTTCTATCTCTTGAGATCGAATGTTGATTTACCACAGAAATCCACATCGACCTTATTCTTTAAGTCACGGTTGATCAGACTCAGGTTTCCCGCGATTTATATAAGCTTATCCATCTTCCTGTTCTGTTATTTAATCATCTCATCTTTGCTTCCAACTTATCTTCAAATCATTTTTGAAGTGTATTTGTAAATAAGATTTAAAATGTTTTATATATTGTGTTATTTGAGTTGTTGATGGTGATTTGGGTTTCTAATCGATTCGTCTGATCAACGCTATCGATGAGATTTCCAAAACACTTGAACAGAGCAAACTGACACGATATGTTTTTTTTCCAAATTTAGTAATGAAATAAATTTTGTAACTATATTATTAATTTTTCTGGAGTTTTATTGAATTGGTTGTTAAGAAATAATAATTGATTTTATATATCATTATCTCTTATTTCATATATAAATAATTGAAATATAAAACATGGTTATAAATTTATTTGGAAATTTAAAATGAATTTTAAAGCAAGAATTTGAGAATTTAATTTCCGATGGATTTCAACCTTGTATTTAAAGTTTTGAAAGGATATATTATTTAAGGTATTTTTGAATAGAAATTTGTTTCCAAAGATTTTTAAAGTTTAAAATTAGTGCTCTTCTCTTTGTCGCTGGAAAATAACTTCGGTGATGACTACACCATCATCGACATTCATTTTCGAGTTTCGAAGTGGAGAGACCGTTCTATAGTCTTGCTACAGTTTGTTTTGGGGAATTTAATTTATTTGAATTTCTAAAATAAGATTGGATTTATAGCATATGCTGATATATGATTTAAATTTGAATGGATATATATATATATAGTATACGTGCATTTATTTATCTCTAATCAGTTTGGAATTTATCGAAAATTTAATTCCTAAATTTGAAATAATAAATGAATGATATATTTGACTTTTAAATGATATTTAAATTTGAATATTTGAACTTGAATTCAAATAATGATTTGATAATGAGGTTTTGAAGGATATGATATTTTAATGATTTTGAAATGGTTTTGAGTGACATAATTTTTATTTTGATAAAAATGTGAATTTGGAATGATATTCGATTTTGATATTTTTGATAAATGAATATATGAAGTTTATATTAGTATGAAAGAATATTGAGTTTACTTGTAATTTGAGTTTATTTAAATGATATTGGACTTATGAAATGAATATTTCAAAACAAGGTAATAATGAAGTTAAATTTAAGATATATGAAATTATAAATTTAGTTTTGAAATATGTAATACTAAAACTTTGAAATATATTAAAAATTGAATAGTTTATCTCGTAGATCCAGTTATATTTGAAATTTATAACATTTGAAATGGTTTGTTGGGAAACTAAATTGAAATGGAACTAATGGTTTGAATTGAATTAAATTGAAATTTGAGAATTTGCGTTTAATTTAATAAAATTTGGAATTAAATGAATATTTCATGATTTCAAATGTATGATTTCGAAGTGTAATGAATTCAAGCATTTTGTTCTGAAAGAGTTATAACTTTGAAAGTATTATGATTTTTGAAAGGTAAATATATGTTTTAAATGGAAATGATAAACTATTTTGGTTTAAATATAGTTTTGAAATAAAAATAGTCTTGGTTCGAACTATAAACTATTTTGAAAGGGATATAGTTTTGAAATGAAATAATTTGATTTTTGAAGTATAAACTATTTTGAAATGACCAAGGTGTTATAACAACGTTTGGTTGTTAAAGAGACCGGGATCGAAAGTTTTCATACTCTCTACCAACTCCAAAACCACTTTAACAACCGTGTACGCGGTGGAGTTTTTAGAATAAAATAGGATGGTGGTGACGATTCTATGAGGTATGAACGTGGACCCGACTCCCGTGAGTTGGCTTAAGGTGGATATAAAAGTAGCAATCGACGGGCCATGTGAGGTCATTCCTCCGATCGGACACATTCCTTTAATACTATACTCTTACTTGTGGTTGATTTGATGGCCATCCTTCGATTTTGATTTAGGAGTGTGTTCCGAGGTTGGCGGTAGTGGCTGGTATGCGTTACCACCAGCCGGGAAGCGTAATTGGTATATCTATCCTGGCATTTCCTAGTTGTGCCGTGTCACCTACCATACCGAGCCTTTACAACGAGTTTGTTTTTCTCCCGTAGCCCATGGAGTATTTAGTGTAGTCTCCCGATCTGGAGATATGCTGATACTGGATGGACTGCTGGGACTATTATGTGTTAAGGGGAATATTGGATCACTCCTTAACGCTATTTTAAAGTAAGTGTATTTTACTGTAGATGTTATTATAATAGCGCAATATTACTACATAGTAAATAGTTTAAAGGATCCTTAAAGGATGGGCGATCCCAAGAATCCTTTAAGTTACTGATGCATTTTCATTACTGTTCACTTGATTTTATTTATAGTTCATAAGTATTTATGTCCTGACTCAAGTTTTTTGTGTTTTGATTTACGCTCGAGTTAGACTGAGTGATTCAGCATTCAAGACTCACCTTCAGAGTTGAAGCTTTGCTTGAAGATCCAGCCATTTATTTTGCTTTCAGTATCCAGTGGTTCCAGTGATGTATTCTAATTTGTATCCGATGTATCTTGTTGCTCTTCTGTTGTATCTTGTTTAACTCTGATGTATCTTATATATACATAGTAGCTTCATGAACTACTATCTCTTTTAAATTCTGCTGCATTATTATTTACTGTGTCTGTGATCTGTGATTATTTATTTACTGTATATTCTGAGATTTGGCAAATTTTATTTACAACGCGGTATTTTGAGCAATTCAAGTCCGACATGTTCGGATGCGAATGGTTGAAAATATCGGGTCATTACAATGTCTCACATCAGCCCTAAGATCACATTTGGTAGCCAGATTAGTTAGGCAGACTACCATGTACTTTTAGCTGACCTCACATTCCTATAACTTAGTTCTAACTTATATCATACTATATACGTTATCACACATCTCACCGTTTCCATAATCAAGACATTATAAGAAATCTCTCTTATTTCTCTTTAGCATTAATCACCTTTCTAAGGGGGACTTAATAAGATTAATTACCTATTTAACTACACATTTATATGTTGATTATGCAAGCGGGTGCATGGATGTATAAATACATGCCTAGTAGTTTTTAAGCTTGCGTAATATACGTCCTAAACTAATGTTTAAATGTCAACACTTTGAAAAATTATGCCATTATTATTTCATATTATCAACAATACCAAAATTTCAATATGCATATCTAAACTTTCTAATATACAGACTTGTATAAAATAAAAATCTAAACTAAATTCATTACATCAAAATAATGGAATATTTTGATAATAGAAACATACAATTTCAATATTTATGCTCTATTCAACTCCTTTTTCACATAAAAAACTAAAGAACTTAAATTTAATTCATCGAAACAAGCAGTGTAAACTACGAATAAAATTCATGCCTTACACATATAATTCTTTATCAAAATCCTTTTACTAAATTCAGAGAAAAAGAATAAGGAATGGAATAGTGTAATGCCCCTGAATTTCAACTAACATTAATCGGGACATTTAATTGGATAAATTACATAGAATAATGTGATTAATTAGGGATATGAGATTTATAAATCCAGTGGTCGTGTCTTAATGAATGAAATAAAATTAGACTTAACTAAATTAAGAAGGAGGAATTTCCTAAGGAGCAAACTTGGAAATGGGTCGACATTTCTTAGTATAAATCTCTTCCTCCAAGTTAATAAACTTTTACTTTCTCATTCATAACTCCTTACCTATATTTCGACCGGCCATTAAATGCTCCAGGAAGAGCAATAAATTAAAGATAAAGCTAAGGAATTAAGCTAGGAAATTATCTCATTCTCCAATCAACCAATCAAGGTGAATAATCATATTTATCATCTCATTTTTCTGTGTTTGAATCGGTTATGGGTTATACTCGATTCATGTATGTGATTTTGATTAGGATATAATTATTTAAACCTTTAGTTGGATAAGACATAGGTATTTCAAATGTTAATGGGCTAATTAACATTTTTATTATGCTTTGGTTAAATTCCGAGTTTTTTTTATCTTCACATGCTTTGGAATTTTAATATGTAGAATTATATGATTTATCATATTTTTGGTGATTTTTGGGGATTTTCCTTAGTGATTTACAAAGGTGATTAAATTATTTAAGCCTAAGGGCTAAACAGCAAAATTGCCTTCAAATTAGTCAATTCGGCGGGAAATCCGCAATTTGAAAATTTAATAAGGGAAGAAGAATAGTGTTTTAAGAGAAATCTTTACTTTGTATACTTTTTACTATTTGGAAGTGCAGGAGAAGGCTCCTCAGCCAATCAAAATTAGACAAACAAGATAAAACATCACTTCAGTAGACCTAATTCTGCCTTCGACTCCAACAACCCGCTTTTGCCATTTTTTCTAAGATAGAAGGTCAATTACCCTCCATCAAAGTTGAAAGGTTGGCACGGGGTTGAAGGGAAGAGGGGTGAAGGGATGTGGAAGGTGCTTCCTTTGCTTTCGAATAGATACATAATCGCTTTCGAATAAGTTGAAGAGGGATCCTTCGACCCTATCATTTTATAAAAGACTAAATTTTTTATATATTCAAGATGGGTTTCAAGGAGGATCTTCGAAAGCTTAAACCTTCAAGAGAATTGTTTTAAAATGTTTTCTAAAAAGGTATTTTAATCCTTTCAACTAAGTTGAAGGGATGCCTTCGACGAAGCCGAAGGGAAAGAAGTGGAAGAAGAGGGGGTTACTTCTGAACCTCTCATTGTTTTTGAAGTATAAGTTTTAATACCTTTTGACAAAGTCGAAGGGTAAACCTTCCGACAAGGTCGGAAGTATACTTTTGAAGTGTTGGTTCCAACACTTTGTTGTTTTTTTAATGGTTTCGAAGGGTTTGATTTCAAAAGGTTTGAAGGGGTTACCTTCAATGATTGCGAAAGGTTTTGAGTTTCATTGCTTTCGAAAGGTTTATAAATGGTTTCATAAGGAGGGATACCCCAGGATTTTGACAAGGTCGAAAGGTAGAACCTTTCGACTAGGTCGAAAAGAAACCTTCCGATAATGTCGAAAGGTAGGACCTTTCGACAGGGTCGAAGGGTATGAATTTGTGATGCTTTCAAAATGAAAGCTTTCGAAGGAGCTAACTTCAAAGGGTTATTTTCTTTTGAATGGGACTTCATTCGAAGGGTTGTAAAAGGCTATTTTTAGCCATTTTTTCTTATAAAACTTTGCTAATTTGGAGGGGTTACTTCGAAGGGTTATAGCATAAAATACTTATCTTGGTTTGAATATGTAAGGTGGATCCTTATATAAATTAGATGTTATTAAACCTTGGGGACACCGGGTGGGTTTAATGTTTTCGATACATAGTTTGGGGTTACGAACAAAAATATGCTTTCGAAAATAAACATTGGGGCTATCACTGTTTTTTATTCGATTTGAACTAATAGGGGCTACCAATGGGAATAAGTTAAACATGTGGGATACATGGAAAAAATAAATATTCATGGGGATCATGAACTTTTAATGAATAATCATGGGGATCATGATATTTTAATTGGCCAAGTGATGGGTTCTTGGTTAACCTAGGAAAAACATGGAATGTGTGGTGGATAACCCACATCAACTTTCTAAAGAAAAGAACGTTTACCAGAGGTAACTAGCCTCGGGATTTGGCACACGGCGGTTCATAGTCATCCTAAGAAAACTATGGAGTGTGTGGTGGATAGCCCACACCAACTTTTATAAAACAATGTGCGATGGATAATCTGCATTTACTTTGATGAATTTGGGACAGATAGTCCTATTTAATTTTTGACGGATAGTCACTTTAAAGTTTTTAGGAGGGAACTCTAATAAATGGATTTTAGATGGAAAATCTAATAAATTATTTTTAGATGGGATATCTAATGAATGGATGGATGGGATATCCAAGGTATATGATTTATGGCTTTATTTCATATTATGTTAAGGCTAATCTTTTTGGGTGTAGGGTCATTGTAAATGATTTGCATGTTTTGTTTATGATACTAGTGAGGGGAAAAAAACGTTCCAGCAAGCGGCATGGTCTCACTAACTATCCTCTACCAAACTTATTATCTGACTCGAAGTTTATGTTTCTCCATAAAAACTCGGGTGCTTAACATTAATTTGAGTAGTTTGAGAGTGGGAGACTTTCAGTTTTTTGACGAATAAGCTTTCGGAGACGTGCATGAGGTAGTGTTATCTATATAGAAGCTATTTTGTTTTTTTCACTATGATGTACTAAGAACTGTAAAGTTCATATTTATTAGTTTTCCAATCATCATAAGGGGACATCTTCATATGCCACTCCTATCGTATTTTATACATGTATACATGATTTGAACATTGTTAACGTTTGGGATTATATAATTAAATCTTAAATTGAAATTCATAAGAAATGGGAAATTCTGTTTTGTTGAAGTTTAGATTTTTTCATATTCTTGTATTTCTGTGTTGCCAATAATTTCAAGATTCTGATTTTGATCACTCGAAAATAACACATATGGATGACTGCAGCATTCGAAGCAGTTAGTTTTGAGCCTTCGAAGCGGGATGTTTCAAGTTTGTATCAGAGCATGGTTTATGTACTTAAGAGGAATTTAAACCATAAAAGATTTTTAAAGAATGATCAAATGAATCTAAAATATAGTTGGGCTTGGGTAAGCGTTATAGTAGAGTATGTATACTTTGCTATAAACACCTAAGTATGTATTCCCAACTCTCTTAGACCGTTCTTCTATATCTTATTATGTTTGGATTTCTAGTAGTAGGAAAGTAAGATATGGGGGCAGGAAATGGAAGAGTGAATCGAGGTGGAAGACGCACTACAACCAGTGGAAATGTTCGACCCAATACTAGGGGCAATCAGGGTCGACAGGCAAATGCAAACCTAGATGCAAATGCCAATGTTAGTGCGGAGATTCCACCATTTGATAGAATGATAGTGTATCAATTCTTCGTGAATATGATGCAAGCCGGAGCAGCTGCAGGAGTGGCTATGGGAAACGCTGGAGGAGCTAATCCGATGGCCCCAGTTAGCAATAGTTATGCAAGATGAGTAGGGATTATGCTAGTTCTAGAGGGAAGCCTTTTCTAGGAACCGAGGATGCAGTAGGAGTGGAGAACTGACTATTGCATTGTGAAAGGATATTTGCAGATCTTGGCTTGATAGATATGCAGAAGAGAAGACTTGCTTCAAGGCAATTACGGAGAGCAGCATTGTTCTGGTGGAACGGCATGGGAGTGCCAGAGGAAGACTTGACTTGGGCAGAATTTCAAAGGAGGTTTGAAGAAAGATTTCCATCAGAGGTTGCCAAGTCATCATTGCTAAGGAAGTTTGCAGATTTAGTCCAAGGGGATAGATTGGTGATTGATTATGCTACTGAGTTTGATGAGCTATCCCATTACGGATATGCTACGGTCGATGCTATCATTTGAAGGCATGATAAGTTTATCAGGGGGTTTAATCCTGAGATCGCCAGAGCAACCATGCCAAACCTCTAGGATCCTTGTCATATTGTTGTTGAGATGGCTATTCGCAATGAATAGATGCTTTCTACTTTTGGATTAGGGAAACCAGTTGAGGTTTATAATTTTCAGGGTAAGAAGCAAAAGTTCTTCAAGAAGAAAGGTGCCTGGTCGAGGGTAACGGCTAAGAAGAGTAATGCTGATATTGTTACAAGTGTGACAAGAAGGAACACTATGACAATGAGTGTCGCTTAGATGATGGAAAAACAGTTGAAGTGAGACCGAATGTGAAGTGCTACAACTATGGCCAGATGGGGTATTATAAGGACAACTGTCTCGAGGCTGTTAAAGCTGGAAAGGGAAAGGTATTGGAACCATCATCCTCTAGACCAATAGCTGTTGGAAAGGAAAAGCTGTGATGGAAGGTATGCATATGATTCATACTACTTCAGTTAGGATACTATTTGATATCGGTGCAACGTACTCATTTATATCTCAGTATTTAGTAGATTGCTTATGTCCGGAACCTTTATACCTTCTTAATCCTTTAAGGGTTGCGAATTCTATAGGAGGTTATGCAACTCTGAGAATGAGATATGACCAGTTAGAACTTGATTTGTTAGGTCATATGTTTGCATGCAGTTTATATGTTTTTGATTTCGTGGGTTTCAGGATCATATTGGATATGGATTGGTTAGATTGATACGATGCTAGGATATTTTTCTAGAAGGGGGAAATATCATTGAAACACCCTAATAGCCATAATCGAGTCATTTACTTAGTAAGGAGTTCGGACGGAAATGCTTATGTGTTATTGGGTGCTATGGGAACGGAAGCAGAGTTGAAGCATGTTTATGTTGCAATAGAGTTTGCGGATGTGTTTGAACCAGTTTTGGGCTTACCGTCAATAAGAGCAATTGAGTTTCAGATAGATCTCGCACTGGGAGCTGAACCTTTAAGTAGACTACCTAGCAGGATGTCACCAACTGAGATGAAGGAATTGAAGCTGTAACTAGTGGAATTGGAAGGAAAGAATTTTATCCGACCAAACAGTTCGCCTTCAGGAACGGCTGCGGTATTCATGAAGAAGCCAGATGGGTCGTTAAGGATGTGTATCGACTATTGTATGTTGAACGAGAGAACGATCAAGAATAGATATCCTTTGCCGAGGATCGATGACTTATTCAATCAGTTGAGTGGAGCCAGAGTGTTTTCCCCACTGGATTTGGTGACAGTTTCCATCAGATAAGAGTGGCAGATGACAGTATTTCTTTGACGGCGTTTAGGACCATATATGGGTCTTATGAATGGTTGGTTATGCCATTCGGGCTTACTAACGCGCCTGCTTTCTTCATGGACTTAATGAATCGAGTTTTCGAAGACTACTTGAATAGGTTCGTGTTGGTTTTTATTGATGACATTTTGGTATACTCTAAGAATAAAAAGGATCATATAGATTATCTTAGAATAGTGTTAGAGACGCTAAGGCAACATCCGTTGAAAGCGAATTTCTCAAAGTGTCATTTCTAGAAGAAAGAAGAGAAGTTCCTTGGTCATATAGTTTTCGACAAAGGTTAAGCAGTTGATCCAGAAAAGATCGAAGCTGTTAACAATTGGAAAAGACCAGAGACAGTTAGTGAGGTTAGAAGTTTCTTGCTCTTGCAAGTTACCATCGAAGGTTCATTGAGGATTTCTCATGGATAGTGGCATCCTTGACTATGCTAACCAGGAAGGACACGAAGTTTTTTTGGTTTGACAAATGTGAGGAGGCATTCCTTAAGTTGAAACATTTGTTAACCAGTGTGCCCGTGTTAGTAGTTCCTAATAGGAATCAGGGATTGGTAGGTTACACTGATGCATGTGGTACTAGGTTAGGTGCTGTGCTAATGTAGAATGGAAAGGTTATTGCCTATGCTTCTAGACAGCTTAAACCGCATTATGTGAGATACCTTACTCATGATTTGGAGTTTTCAATGGTAAACATTGCATTGCAGGTGTGAAGGCATTATCTTTTGAGAGAAAGATTTGAGCTATTCATGGATCATAAGTGTCTACGTTAATCATTCTCTCGGAAGGAGCTGAACATGAAACAACAGAGATGGCTGGAGTTTGTTGCAGCTTATGATTTTAGCATCGAGTATACACTGGGAAAAGGAAATAAGGTGGCAGATGTGCTTAGCAAGAAATATCAGAGTGTGGTGGAAGTTATGTTGGTAGAATGGAGAGACTTGGAAGCACTGGCTGCTTGCAGTGTTCATTTGAGGTCGACTGCTGGATCTAGTTGGAATATCACCATGATGTCTTATTTGGAAGTTCAACCAATTCTGATCGAGCGGATTGCTTCTAGGTAGAAAGAGTATCCGATGTTGGCCGAGAGGATTAGAAGGTCAGAAGCTGGAACCGAGATTGATGATTTGATGGATTTTATTCTTGACCATAAGGGTTGGTTGAGAAAGAAGGAATGGTTACGTGTTCTGGATGTTGGAGACCTTAAGAATGAAGATCTTAAGGAATGTCATCGATCAAAGTTTACGATTCATCCTGGGGGAATGAAGATGTAGCAGGATATGAAGAGAAGTTTCTTCTAGGAAGGAATGAAGAGAGATGTTGGCTTATGAGTAAAATAGTATTTGAACTGTCAGCAAGTAAAAGACGAACATCAGAAGCCAAGTGGTTTGCTTCAGCCTTTAGATATTCCAGTTTGAAAATGTAACTCGATATCCATGGATTTTATTGACGGGTTGCCAAGGTCAAACATGGGTAATGAAAGTGTATTGGTCATAGTGGACAGATTGACCATGAGTGCCTATTTCATTCCGGTAAGGTCAACCATGACGGCACCTGTTTTGGCTAAGTTGTTCATGAAGAACATAGACTGCATGGAATTCCTAGTAGCATCTTAAGTGATAGAGATGCTTTACTTACTAACGAGTTCTAGAAGAGCCTGTAGAGTGTGTTAAGCACAAAGCTCAAGAAGAGTGCCGCATATCAACCTTAGACGGATGAGCAGACAGAGAGAAAGAGTTAACAAGGTACTGGAAGATCTGTTGAGAGCATGTGTGCTGGATTTTAGTGGTTCTTGGGAAGATCACTTGCACTTGGTGGAGTTTTCCTATAATAGTATTTATCGAACTACTATAGGAATGACACGTTTTGAAGGTTTATATGAAAAGCTATGCAAATCACCAGTATATTGGTTAGAGACTGGAGACAGATTGATCCTTGGTCTAGATTTAGTGATAGAGGTGACGAAAAATATCAAATTGATACGGGAAAGAATGAAGGAAACTCAATCTAGGAAAAAGAGTTACGTAGACAAAAGGCGTAAGGACCTAGAGTTCTCAGTTGAACATAGAGTTTTCATCATGATATCGCCAATGAAAGATGTGGTTCAGTTCGAGAAGACCGGGAAGCTAGCACCGATATATGTTGGACCATTTCCTATATCAGAGAGGATTGGAAGACTCGCATACCAAGTAGATTTTGTCGAGCAGTTTGGCCGAGGTCCACAATGTGTTTCATGTTTCACATCTTAGGAGGTGTGTTCATGATAAAGAAAATACTATCGCTATGACGGCACTGGAGGACTTAGTGGTGGAACCAGATATGACTTTTGTGAGGCAACCAGTTCGTGTTATGGCAAAAAATGAGAAGAGGTAAAGAAACAAGACAGTCAGGTTGGTGAAAGTTCAGTGGAGCGACAACGTGAAAAACTGCGCTTGGGAGACAGAAGACAGGATTAGGGTTACTTTTCCTGGGCTGTTTTAGATGGTATGTTCTATACAGGGTTTATATAGAATTTTGCTAGTAGGTTATACTAGCTTTGCTTGTATGGGCTATATGCTTGTTATTTTGTCCATACTAAAATTTCGGGGACGAAATTCTTTAAGGGGGAGTTGTAATGCCCCTGAATTTTAATTAACATTATTCGAGATATTTAATTGCATAAATTAAATGGAATAATGCGAATAACTAAGGAAATGAGATTAATAAATCCAATGGCTGTGTCTTAAAGAATGAACTAAAATAAGACAAAACTAAATTAAGAAGGAGGAATTTCCTAAGGGATAAACTTGGAATGAGGCTACATTTCTTAGTATGAATCTCTTCCTCCACCTTAATAAACTTTTACTTTCTCATGCATAACTCCTCACCTATATTTCGACCGGCCATTAAAAGCTCCAAAAAGAGCAATAAATTGAAGATAGAGCTAAGAAATTAAAGCTAGAAAATTATCTCATTCTTCAATCAACTAATCAAGGTGAATAATCATGTTTATCATCTCATTTTTCTATGTTTTGATCAGTTATGCGTTACACTCGATTCGTGTTTGTGATTTTGGTTAGGATATAACCATTTAAACCTTTGTTTGGAAAAGACATAGGTGTTTCAAATGTCAATGGGCTAATTAACACGTTTTCATTCGTTTTTGGTCAAATTTGGAGTTGTTTTGATCTTCATATGTTTTGAAATTTTAATATGTTGAAGTAAATGATTTATCAGATTTCTGGTTATTTTTAGGAATTTTCTTTAGTGATTTACTAAGGTGATTAAATTATTTAAGCCTAAGAGCTAAACTGCAAAATTGCCTTCGAATTAGTCAATTTTGAGGTAAGGCTGCAATTCAAAATTTTAACTGGGGAAGAAGAATAATATTTAAGAAAAGGTTAACTTTTAAATACTTTTTACTATTTGGAAGTACAGGAGAAGACTCTTCAGCCAATCAAAATTAGGCAAGCAAGATAAAACATCACTTCGTTAGGCCCAATTCTGCCTTCAACTTCAACAAGTCCGCTTTTACCCTTTCGACGAAGTCAAAAGGTGCCTTTCGTCTAAAGCGGATGGTAAACAATTACTCTCCGCCTAAATCAAAAGGCAGGCATGATGTCGAAGGGAAGAGGGGCGAAGGGATTGGGAGGTCGCTTCCTTTGCTTTCGAATAGAAACATAATTACTTTCGAATAAGTTGAAGGAGGATTCTTCGACCCTATCATTTTATAAAAGACTAAATTTTTTATATATTCAAGAAGGGGTTTCGAAGGGGATCTTCGAAATCTTAAACCTTCAAGAGAATTGTTTTAAATGTTTTATAAAAGGTATCTTAATCCTTCTGTCTAAGTCGAAGGGATGCCTTCGACAAAGCCGAAGGCAAAGAAAGGGACGAAGAAGGGGTTACTTCTGAACCTCCCATTATTTTTAAAGTAAAAATTTTAATACCTTTCTACAAAGTCAAAGGGTAAACCTTCCGAAAAGGTCAAAAGTATACTTCCGATGAGTTGGTTCCAACACCAACACTTCGTTGTTTTTGAAGGGTTTCGAAAGGCTTGATTTCAAAAGGTTTTGAAGGGGTTACCTCCAATGATTGCGAAAGATTTTGAGTTTCATTGCTTTCAAAAGGTTTATAAATGGGTTTATAATGGAGGATACCCCAGGATTTCGACAAGGTTGAAAGGTAGAACCTTTCGACTAGGTTGAAAAGAAACCTTCCGACAATGTCAAAAGGTAGGACCTTACGACAAGGTCAAAGGGTATGATTTTGTGATGCTTTCAAAAGGAAGGCTTCCGAAGGGGCTAACTTTGAAGGGTCATTTGCTTTCAAAAGGGACTTCATTCGAATGGTTGTAAAGGGTTGTTTTTAGCCATTTTTCCTAAGCAAAATTTTGCTAATTTGAAGGGTTACATCGAAGGGTTATAGCAAAAATTACTTATCTTGGTTTGAATATGTAAAGGGGATCCTTATATAAATTGGATGCTATTAAACCTTGAGGACACCAGGGTAGGTTTGATGTTTTCGATTCATAGTTTGGGGTTACAAATAGAAATATGCTTTTGAAAATAAACATTGGGGCTATCAATGTTTTTTTATTTAATTTAACCTAATTGGGGTTAAACATGTGGGATACATGGGAAAACTAAACATTCATGGGGATCATGAATTGTAATGAATAATCATGGAGAACATGATCATTTAATTTGCTAAGTGATGGGTTCTTAGTTAACCTAGGGAAACCATGGAATGTGCGGTGGATTGCCCACATCAAGTTTCTAAGGAAAAGAATGTTTTGCTAGAGGTGGTTAGCTTCAGGATTTGGCACCTAAGAGTTGATACTTATCCTAGGAAAAAAATGGAGTGTGTGGTGAATAGCACACACCAACTTATATAAAAAATGTAGGATGGATGATCTGCATTTATTTTGATGAATTTGGGACAGATAGTCCTATTTAAGTTTTTACGGATAGTCACTTAAAGATTTTAGAGGGGAACTCTAAAAAATGAATTTTAGGTGGAAAATCTAATAAATTGCTTTTAAATGGGATATCAAATGAATAGGTGGATGGGATATCCAAGGTATATGATTTATGGCTTTATTCCATATTATGTTAAGACTAATCATTTTGGGTGCTGGGGCATAGTAGATGATTTGCATGTTTTGTTTAAGATACTAGTGAGGGGAAAATTCATTCCGCTAAGCTGCGTGGTCTCACTAACTATCTATTTATGATAAGTGATGATAGGGGATTATTCATACCAGACTTATTGTCTGACTCGAAGTTTTTATTTTTCCATAAACTCTCGGGTATTCAAATTAATTTGCATAGTCTGAGAGTAGGAGACTTTCAGGTTTTTGGACGAATAAGCTTTCGGAGACGCGCAGGAGGCTGTGTTAGCTATATAGAAGCCATTTTTTGTTTTCTACTGCGATGTACTAAGAACTGTAAGATTCATGTCTATTAGTTCTCTGATCACCATAATGGGACATCTTCATGTGTCGCTCTTATCGTATTTTGTACATGTATATGTGATCAGAACGTGGTTAATGTCTAGTATTTTAAAATTAAATCTTAAATTGGAATTCATAAGAAATGAGAAATTATGTTTGGTTGAAGTTTAAATTTTTTTACATTCTTGTGCTTCTGTGTTGCCAATAGTTTCAAGATTTTGATTTCAGTCACCCAGAAATAAAACCTATGGATGACTGTAGTATCCGTAGCAGTTAGTTTTAAGCCTCCAGATGCGGGATGCTACAAATAGATGGTAAAATTATAAAAATAAAAAATCTACACTATGTTTTTGTTCATACTGCAATAACTTCTTCATACTAACTCGGAATAAAGTGAAACTACGACCGATGAACTCTCACCTAAATTACGAAAATATAGAACACTCGCATACTTCTGCTTATGAATGTATACCGTAGTTCTTCATGGTATTTAACAATTGCACTTAGAAAATAATATGCTATATCCCCACTTCAACACTCACTGTAGTTCTCCAGGGCGACTAATAGTTGTACTTAGAAAACAACATGCTACATCCTCATATTTGAACTTCGCCTAGGCAGAAGCCACTATTTTTTCTTCAGAATGCAGTAACTTCTTCATACTAACTGTCACGATCCAAATTCCAGCGTTCGGAAATCGACATCCGTACTCCACTGTAATTAAATGTTGCAGATCCCAACGTTGAAATTCAAGTCGTACCGGAGCGTATAACACATCAAGTATAACAACACAGCGGAAGAAAAAGTAATGAATATCATATACAACACCAATGAATACAATATCCAAATACACAACAATGATCAATATGATACAAGAATATCAGAGACACAAGATAACAATGCTACAACGGAAAACCCAATGAACTGGCAGCGGAAACAAACAAAACTTAAAATTCCGGAAGAAACACCAATATCAACAATCTCTATAGAAAGCTCGAACCACCATCAAGTTGCACCAAGCTAAGTAAGTCTCGTCCATGAATCCAAAGACTCCAATATCCAAGATATCCAAAGAATACCGAAGAGAAAACTGAAAGCTACTGAATCGATTCTATATCTACTATCCGAAAAACCCAACTCTAGACTGCCCGTGTGGAAAATAGTGGGCACCCAGAGTTTAGGAAGGGAACAATAAACTCCGGGTCAGTCATGGAACCAGTATGAGCAAACAAAAACATTTTTATCTTTTAAAACAAACAAAAAAATTTAAATTTGAAATCTGCAATGCTTTTTGGAAAATGAAATTACCGTAAGGCCTCGCGGCACACACACAATGCAATCGCACACTTGGGGGAGATTTCTCCTTATGATAGTCAAAAATGCTTACTATGCAAAATCCTCTTTTGATATTATTATTAGTTCATAGTGGAAAACATTTCTTAATCTTAGCCAGCATACATACCATTATAGTATGCCTATTATAGCTACCATGTTAGATGGCACGTTCTACAACTAAAACCGTATAAGGCGCGTATTAAATGATTAGATTTCCAACAAATGGTCAGGCCAAGGAACTTCCCATTGCCACATGGGTACGCCTCTGGAGGGACGCCTCGAGAACCTAACCGGATCTCTGCCAACACAAGGTCGGGTTACCTTTGTAACTAGGTAACTACTGACATGAGCATGCCATCCCCCGGTCGTAACCAACCTTTATCCCCAGATTCACCAACAACTACAAAGTTATAAATTTGCAGCAACCACATAGGTTAAGTATATGGGCTCCATACCATGATACCACCTCTATCCAGAAGGAAATGAACATACCCTCAGGGGGCGCTACCCTCAAATAACCTTCCCGCATTCTTCCTGTTTCGACCATTCCGGTTTGTGTAGTTCGACGAAGTCTCGTCCACAAAGCTACGCTTTTCACAAAAGCCATGCTTTGATCAACAAATGATCAGCAACACTTCGTATGCCACATTACCAAATTTGGGAATGTATCACTAGCAACCATCAACTACATAACCTTTGAGCTCGTACGTCTCAGAGAAGGGTGTTAAGCCAAGAGAATAAATCTTCGCCACCAAACAGAAATGTATTTGATAGAAACCGGTTTTACATCTCAAAGTGCAATGTCAGACACACATCCATACAAGTCTGTTCCGGGTTCAAACAGAACCGAAGTCACTTCAAAAGAAGCCCTTGTAAATCCGGATAATCCCTAATCACGTCCAGACTCCCCATCACAAAGGGTAATCAAATCTCTATACCGGGGACCAATCGGTGCAGAGACATTCGACGGGTTATCCTTTCGTTTTCGAAAAATATCCGGTCCTTAAATGCTATCCATATCATCGTATCATTATTTGGAATGGGTTAAATGACACAAAGTCCTCTCCCGGCTAAACCGAATAATGAGCACAATATTTAAAATCATATGGATAATGAGATTTCAGTTAAGTCACCACTTATAATCCAAAACTTTTCTTTCAATTGGTTAAAAAAATTACCATTTACAAATCTTTGTAAACAAAAGGATTTATTTCCAGAAACCATTCAATGGTTTAAATGATTTCCACACTTTGATCTTTTAAACAAAGATATATCTTTAAAACCTTCTTTCAACTTAAACAATGTTTACTAATCTTTCATAAAGATTTATTCATAGCCTTTCAAAACAATTTCTATTTCGAATTGGATTAACTCATCCTGTCTTTAAATCAAAGACTCATTTTTATAGCTTGTAAAACAATTTCCAAAGATTCATTCATAACTTTCAAAGCCATTATATTTCAAACTTGAAATTCTTTCATCATAAATTGGACAATCTTTCCTTATATAAAAGCTATTATTATTATTATTTAAAACCACTTGTTTCCGTTTCGGAAAACCCAATTATATTTGTATGAGTTAAGGCCTTTCAATATAAACTTGGATTAAATTCAAATTCTCAAAACCATACTTTTAAAATGGTTTAAAAACCCATATAAATAACTTTTATAACTTGTATAATCTTTTTAAACCAAAATTTCCAAATCATTGAATTCAATTTCAAATATTGAATTCAAATTTATATCAAATTATTTAAATTCCAAAAGCTCAATCAAGTTATTCAAAATAATATTTTTGAAATTCATTTTCAAAAGCTTCAATTCTAATTCCAAAACTATTTTGGAATCAAAAATTTAATCTTCAAACTATTTCAAAATCTGTGACTTAACCTGTTCCCACGTGCAATCCATATTTGTGTGAGTATAGTGTAGTCCAAGGGTTTTACCCAATAGTGCAACAACAATCATCACATCACAGATTAAAACGCATAAATATCGATAAGCGGTATAAACTATAATGCTTATCTTCATTCACATATTCATAGATAAAGTAAATTTATCAATAGCAAAGATTCATCGTTAAGATTCGATGTGGGTTTCGGATAATCAACTGGAATCCGACTCCCTGTCGTACCGAATTTCAAATGTCGTTTTACGGCCAAGGGGTTTTCATATCTACACAGAAACAATCACAAATATTACAATTCAGCACAAAGCAATTCATATCTCATAGCATTACAATTATATATCAAAGATATCATTCCATCATACATCATTCAATAACAATCAACATCTTTGATTAAGGTGAATAAAACGTGTGGTTTTAAAATTTATTAACCACATAATTACTTTCATTAGTAATCTAATCAATGATTAATTATTATTAACTACAATTGATTATGTCCTAACTACCTCCATTAATTAATCATCTCTCTAATTAATTACTTAATTAATTAACACTTGATTGTGATTAAGTGAATCTTAATTACTTTTATTAATCAACCTTTAATTAATTATTTTAATTAAAGAGCCCTTAGTTATTAATTAAATCTTAATTCCAATTAATTATCCTTAATTGGTTATTCTTAATTTAAATCACACTAATGGATTAACCACATAAATTAATTATACTTCAAAGTTATTAACCCCTAATATTTGATTAATCATTCTTTAGTCTTTAATTATCTACCCTTAATCACTTTCACTAAGTAATTATTAATTTTTATTTAATCATTCATTAATCTCCTGATTAACTAGCTTGAATTATTAATCAATTACTTTAATTACTTTCATTAAGTAATTCACCTCAAATAATAATTTTCCTTTTAACGAATATGTTAACTTAACTTTGAAAGTTACTCAACCATTTTTAAAACATCATTTATAATAACTATTCTTAATTACTAATAAATTAATCTTAATTACAAATCATTAATTACTTGATTATAATTAACGATATAAATTAACTTACTTTTAAGTTAAAAATTTAAAACATTTGATTTTTATTTCTAAATCACTTATTCAGTTTCATTTAAAATAACTTATTAAAAATATAAGTTTAAAACTTAATTGTTTTTAATACTTTATTTCAAAAACCTTAAATTTATACCTTTTATCTTAATAAAAATCATCAATTATAAAGAAACAATTCTTAGAAATTTATTTTTTACTAACCTGCTATAGTTTCAAAATTCAGAAACACAAGACCCCAGGCAACACGAGTGAAACCAGAGCTAAATCCCCACGAACTCGAGCTCTACTTCGGGTTTTCCTAAAAGCTGACCCGAGTGCCCAAAAATTTCAATTTTAAATTTTTTTCTGTTCTTTGCTTAACACCAAAATCCTACTTCGGGTAAAAACTCGAGCTACCCCTCTATCTCCCCGAGACACGCTTCGAGACTACATCATCTTCCCTAAACACGAACTCACAGCACACCCCAATCTAACCCAACGTGCACGTGCACGTGTACCGGCCATCCAGTGCCCTCCGACGATCACCGAGAACCCCGGCATGTCGACAACGACGCCTTCAATCCTCATGACCACCCAGATTTGTGAAAAACCCCTCTCATCAAAATCGAAGGTATCGACCTCCACCTAGAACATACTTCATCACCTTAAACCACCTCGCCTAATCACCATCCAGCGCTAGTAACCACGCCACTTTGTCAAGACCTCCACCGATGGCCCCTGCAACGACTCCCCCTAGTGCGATTGCCTGAATTGCCTCGTCGACGACGAATTCCCCCTTTGAACGCTATCGACCATACTGGGTTTCTAAACCCTATTTCGATCCCCTCAAGCCACCACACCAATTAATTTTTTTTTGATTATTTTTCCTATAATTGTCCTCCCCCAGCTATCGACATTATCGAGCTCGATCCCTAGATCAACGTCATTCTTCGGAAATTGCCATTTTTGTGTTTTCTTTTCAACTCAAGTTAACTCCACATTTCCCAATCTAAAAATCTTGAAATTAGGTTCAAAAATCATAGTTTTCTATCACAAATTGCTTCATAAGATCCAAACAAGAAATCGTGATCATCAAATTTTCACTTGATTTAGATTTTCACTGTCATATTCAATTTTATAAATATCCCATGACATCTACACCTGGAATTTATTTTTAAAATTTAAATTAGATCAATACAAACATTTTCCCTTTAAATATCATTATCTAAATCCTTCTAAATTTTTAGATATAGAATTTTTGTTTCTTTCTTGAATTTTGTTAGTCTGCTATTTAATAGAGAGACAGTCAACATTCAACCATATATATACATACATAAACAGACATGCATGTACATTATCACTTATACAAAACAACTCCAAGTACCAAACCAATCATCACAACATATAATAGGCTTAAGTGGTTCGTTCACAGATAAACAAAGAAGAAAAATTTGGGTTCAGAGGTTTGCTCACCTTTTAAAATGCAGAGAGCCTGCAAATGACTTTGAAAACTGATATTTGATTTTGAATTGCTCTGCCTTTTAAGTTGCGTTGAATCTGTATTGTCTTAAATTTCCTAAACCTTAAATCCTGATTTTGATCTGTTCTTTACTTTAATTAAACTTGAAGTTGCAGACTTTTCTTTTATCTTTGCTTTGTTTGATTGCTTTCAACTTTTGATTTTTGTTCTACTTTTGATCAAATTGTTATTGTTTTGAATTTGAGGCGTTTTGAATATGGATTTCTCAAATTTGAGAAAGAAATGAAAATGGCCTGATTTATCTTTATTATTATTTTCTTAGGTTTGAGAAGAAAATGAAGATAGCATGGTTTCTCATTCTAATATGAAATCAAATTTTTAAATAAAACAATCTTCCACTTGTTTGATTACAACTAACACTTGTAATTTTAAATAGACACTTGTTATATTATAAACATTTTATGTTTAAATCCCTAATGTAGATTATTTTGTAAATTAATATCTTTTAAAAAAACAATATGCCACTTGTTTATCCATTTTACACTTGTTTATTTATTTTTCTTTACACTTTTTAATATATGTTTCCTTACATTCTATTTTGTACTATTACAATTTAAAACAAATGATTTGAAAAGTTATACATTACAAATAAATATTTATAAGTTAGTTAATACAATTTTTATTTTTAATACATTTATATTTATAAACTTAAGATATTAAACTTATTAACACATACTTATTTAAAATTTTCATTTTAAACTGAAGTAATCATACTTATTGTATTTTTGTTCCAAATATAAATTTTTCTTTAAGTCCAATTAAATTTCAATATATTAACATTTTATACCTTCAAAATATACATCCTTATCAAAGATTTGTATTTATTTATCAACTATATACATTTTCAAGTATATAAAACAAAAGCATTTTAAATCTTTTATTTAACCTTGTTTAACATCATATTATATTTACAATTTAGTTCAAACAAATCTAAAAGAAGGCATGTAAACTTCTTAATTTAATCCTTATTGACTTTCAAAAAAAATATGTATTTTAAACAACTCTTACTATATTAATTTAAAAATATAACTTTCCAATATATCATACATTAAAATTAGAAAACAATTTTATTCATCTCAAAACTTAGATTATTCAAATCAAATTCAAATAAATAAATACTTCATAATTAAATTCCAAAAATTAAATAAATTGTTAAATTAAACTTGTTCAGAATTCAGGAATGTTACAGATTCCCCCTTTAGAAAATTTCGTCCTCGAAATTTGAAAGTAGGGAGACAACCAAGAAATATAGAAAGATCGAGAGATGAATCACCAGATTAAACTGAATATCTATTCTACATTTGGATTCCCAAATTAGAATATCAATAATGGATACAAGAACGAATCAAGATACTCGGGTCACCAGAACTACGAATATGCAATGGTATTGGTTAGTTTGAAGATATCTAACCACCCGTAGAATATATCGAGACCTAAAAGAACAAATAAATGAATTTAATTTTCTATAATTCTCAAACATTGGGTATGGATTCCAAGCTCAAGTCCGAATACCCCAAAGAATAGACAAATATATGTATATAATCCCAAAACTTTTAGTTTAAACAACCAAAATATATCTATCAACATAATAACTAAAGCAAACAATTTATCCAATAAACAATTCTGACCTATCTGGAGTTTATATCCCATGCAAAATATATCAGAGCTTCTTCCTGGAACTGCCAGGAACCATCAAAGAATTGAAAAGATGAATCAAAGGAGATTGATAGAGAAAGTTGTTTCCGCTATTGCAGGGCAATGACCATTTGTAGTGGTACTCCCCTGTCCCCTATCTCGTCTTCTTCTTGCACTCATACTCACTATCAGTGGATAGTAAGAGAATTTACTTAGGCATTCGAACGGATATCTTAAGGATATACTCATTCTAGGGTATACTTCACCCTATCTCTAATGAGTTACTTAATGTGTTATACTCCTGAGCTAAAGTTTCAACCTTCAGCTTTGATACCAAAATGTCACGATACAAATTCCAACGTTCGAAAATCGACATCCGTACTCCACTGTACTTAAATGTCGTAGATCCCAATGTTGAAATTCAAGTCGTGCCGGAGCTTATAACACATCAAGTATAGAAACACGGCGGAAGAAAAAGAAATGAATATCATATACAACTCCAATGAATACAATATCCAAATATACAACAATGATCAATATGATACAAGAATATCAGAGACACAAGATAACAATGCTACAGCGGAAAACCCAATGAACTGGCGTCGGAAACAAACAAAACTTAAAACTCCAGAAGAAACACCAATATTAGCAATCTCCATAGATAGCTCGAACCACCATCAAGTTGCACCAAGCTAAGTAAGTTTCGTCCATGAATCCAAAGACTCCAATATCCAAGATATCCAAAGAATACCAAAGAGAAAACTGAAAGCTACTGAATTGATTCTATATCTACTATCTGAAAAACCCAACTCTAGACTGCACATGTGGAAAATAGTGGGCACCCAGAGTTTAGGAAGGGAACAATAAACTCCGGGTTGGTCGTGGGACTAGTATGAGAAAATAAAAACATTTTTATCTTTTAAAACAAACAAAAGAATTTAAATTTGAAATCCGCAATGTTTTTTGGAAAATGAAACTACCATAAGGCCTCTCGGCACGCACAATGCAATCGCACACTTGGAGGAGATTTCTCCTTATGATAGTCAAAAATGCTTACTACGCAAAATCCTCTTTTGATATTATTATTAGTGCATTGTGGAAAACATTTCGAAAGTATAATATTAATCTTAGCCAGCATACGTACCATTATAGTATGCCTACTATTGCTACCATGTTAGATGGCAGGTTCTACAACTAAAACTGTACAAGGCGCGTGTTGGATGATTGAATTTCCAACAAATGGTCTGGCCAAGGAATTTCCCATTGCCACATGGGTACGCCTCTGAAGGGACGCCCCGAGAATCTCACTAGATCTCTGCTGACAAAGGCCGGGTTACCTCTGTAACTAGGTAACTACTGACACGAGTATGCCATCCCCCGGTCATAACCAACTTTTATTCCGGGATTCACCAACAACCACAAAGTAATAAATTTGCAGCAACCATATAGGTTAAGAATCAGGGCTCCATAACATGATTCCACCTCTATCCAGAAGGAAGTGAACATACCCTCAGGGGCACTACCCACAAATAACCTTGTCGCATTCTTCCTGTTTCGACCATTCCGGGTTGTGAAGTTCAACGAAGTCTCGCCCACAAAGCTACGCTTTTCAGAAAAGCCATGCTTTGATCAACAAATGATCAACAACACTTCGTATGCCACGTTACCAAATTTGGGAATGTATCACTAGCAAACATCAATTATATAATCTCTGAGCTCGTACGTCTCAGAGAAGGGTGTTAAGCTAAGAGAATAAATCTCCACCACCAAACAGAAATGTATTTGATAGAAACCAGTTTTACATCTCAAAGTGTAATGTCAGACACACATCCATACAAGTCTGTTTCGGGTTCGAACAGAACTGAAGGCACTTCAAAAGAAGCCCTTGCAAATCTGGATAATCCCTAATCACATCCAGACTCCCCATCACAAAGGGTGATCAAATCTCTATACCGAGGACAAGTCGGTGCAGAGACATTTGACGAGTTATCCTTTCGTTTTTGAAAAATATCCTGTCTTTACCACCTGTCTTCAAATGCTATCCATATCATCGTATCATTATTCGGAATGGGTTAAATGACACAAAGTCCTCTTCCGGCTAAACCGAATAATGAGCTCGATATTTAAAATCATATGGATAATGGGATTTCAGTTAAGTCACCACTTATTATCCAAAACTTTTCTTTCAATTGGTTAAACAAATTACCATTTATAAATCTTTTTAAACAAAAAGATTTACTTCCAGAAACCTTTCAATGGTTTAAACGATTTCCATACTTTAATCTTTTAAACAAAGGTTCATCTTTAAAACCTCCTTTAAACTTAAACATGGTTTACCAATCTTTCACAAAGATTTATTCATAGCCTTTCAAAACAATTTCTATTTCAAATTGGATTAACTCATCCGGTCTTCAAATCAAAGACTCATTTTTACAGCTTTTAAAACAATTTCCAAAGATTCATTCATAACTTTCGAAGCCATTTTATTTCAAACTTGAAATTCTTTCATCATAATTTGGACAATCTTTTCCTTATATAAAAGCTATTATTATTTAAAACCGCTTGTTTCCGTTTCGGAAAACCCAATTATATTTGTACGAGTTAAGGCCTTTCAATATAAACTTGGGTTAAATTCAAATTCTCAAAACCATACTTTTAAAATGGTTTAAAAATCCATATAAATACCTTTTATAACTTGTACAATCTTTTTAAACCAAAATTTCCAAATCATTGAATTCGATTTCAAATATTGAATTTAAATTTAAATCAAATTATGTAAATTTCAAAAGCTCAATCAAGTTATTCAAAATAACATTTTTGAAATTCATTTTCAAAAGCGTCAATTCTAATTCCAAAACTATTTTGGAATCAAAAATTCAATCTTCAAACTATATCAAAATCTGTGACTTAACCCGTTTCCACGTGCAATCCATATTTGTGTGAGTATAGTGTAGTCCAGGGATTTTACCCAATAGTGCAACAACAATCATCACATCACAGATTAAAATGCATAAATATCGATAAGCGGTACAAACTATAACGCTTATCTTCATTCACAGATTCATAGGTAAAGTAAATTTATCAATAACGAAGATTCATCGTTACTATTCGATGTGGATTTCGGATAATCAACTGGAATCCGACTCCCTGTCGCATCGGATTTCAAATGTCGTTTTACGGCCAAGGGGTTTTCATATCTACACAGAAACAATCACAAATGTTATAATTCAGCACAAAGCAATTCATATCTCATAGCATTACAATTACATATCAAAGATATCAATCCATCATACAACATTCAATAACAGTCAACATCTTTTATTAAGGTGAATAAAACGTGTGGTTTTAAAATTTATTACCACATAATTACTTTCATAGTAATCTTTAATCAATGATTAATTATTATTAACTACAATTGATTAAGCCCTAACTACCTCCATTAATTAATCATCTCACTAATTAAGTACTTAATTAATTAACCCTTGATTGTAATTAATTGAATCTTAATTACTTTTATTAATCAACCTTTAATTAATTATTTTAATTAATGAGTCCTTAATTATTAATTAAATCTTAATTCCAATTAATTATCCTTAATTGGTTATTCTTAATTTAAATCACCCTAATGGATTAACCACATAAATTAATTATATTTCAAAGTAATTAACCCCTAATATTTGATTAATCAATCTTTAGTCTTTAATTATCCACCCTTAATCACTTTCACTAAGTAATTATAAATTTTAATTTAATCATTCATTAATCTCCTGATTAATTAGCTTGAATTATTAATCAATCGCTTTAATTACTTTCATTAAGCAATTCACCTCAAATAATAATTTTTCTTTTAACGAATATGTTAACTTAACTTTGAAAGTTACTCAACCATTTTTAAAACATCATTTATAATAATTATTCTTATTTATTAATAAATTAATCTTAATTACAAATCATTAATTACTTGATTATCATTAACGATATAAATTAACTTACTTTTAAGTTAAAAATTTAAAACATTTGATTTTTATTTCTAAATCACTTATTCAGTTTCATTTAAAATAATTTATTAAAAATATAAGTTTTAAACTTAATTGTTTTTAATCCTTTATTTCAAAAACCTTAAATTTATACCTTTTATCTTAATAACAAAATCATCATTTATAAAGAAACAATTCTTAGAAATTTATTTTTCCACTAATCTGCTATAGTTTCAAAACTCAGAAACACATGACCCCAGGCAACATGAGTGAAACCCGAGCTAAATCCCCACGAACTCGAGATCTACTTCGAGTTTTCCCAAAAACTGACCCGAGTGCCCAAAAAGTTCAATTTTAAATTTTTTTCTAAGTTCTTTGCTTAACACCAAAATCCTACTTCGAGTAAAAACTCGAGCTACCCTTCTATCTCCCTGAGATACGCTTCGAGACTACATCATCTTCCCTAAACACGAACTCACAACACACCCCAATCTAACCCAACGTGCACGTGCACGTGTACCGGCCATCCAGTTTCCTCCGACCATCACCGAGAACCCCGACATGTCGACAACGACGCCTTCAATCCTCGCGACCACCCAGATTTGTGAAAAAACCCTCTCATCAAAATTGAAGGTATCGACCTCCACCTGGAATATACTTCATCACCTTAAACCACCTTGCCTTATCACCATCCAGCGCCAATAACCACGCCACTTCGTCAATACCTCCACCGATGGCCCCTGCAACGACTCCCCCTAGTGGATTGCCTGAATCGCCTCATCGACGACAAATTTCCTCTTTGAACGCTATCGACCATACTGGGTTTCTAAACCATATTTAGATCCCCTCAAGCCACCACACCAATTAATTTTTTTTTGATTATTTTTCCTATAATTGTCCTCTCCCCAGCTATCAACATTATCGAGCTCGATCCCTAAATCAACGTCATTCGCCGAAAATTGCCATTTTTGTGTTTTCTGTTCAATTCAAGTTAACTCCACAATTCCCAATCTAAAAATCTTGAAACTAGGTTAAGAATTCATAGTTTTCTATTACAAATTTCTTCATAAGATCCAAACAAGAAATCATGATCATCGACTTTTCACCTGAGTTAGATTTTCACTATCATATTCAATTTTATAAATATCCCATGACATCTACACCTGGAATTTATTTTTAAAATTTAAATCAGATCAATACAAACATTTTCCCTTTAAAGATCATTATCTAAATCCTTCTAAATTTTTAGATATGGAATTTTTTTTCTTTCTTGAATTTTGTTAGTTTGCTATTTAACAGAGAGACAGTCAACATTCAACCATAAATATATATACATAAACAGACATGCATGTACATTATCACTTACACAAAACAACTCCAAGTACCAAACCAATCATCACAACATATAACAGGCTTAAGTGGTTCATTCACAGATAAACAAAGAAGAAAAATTTGGGTTCAGAGGTTTGCTCACCGTTTAAAACGCAGAGAGCCTGCAAATGACTTTGAAAACTGATCTTTGCTTTTGAGTTGCTCTGCCTTTTGAGTTGCATTGAATCTGTATTGTCTTAAATTTCCTGAAGCTTAAATCCTGATTTTGATCTGTTCTTTACTTTAATTAAACTTGAAGTTACAGACTTTTCTTTTATCTTTGATTTGTTTTATTGCTTTCAAGTTTTGATTTTGTTCTACTTTTGATCAAATTGTTATTGTTTTGAATTTGAGGTGTTTTGAATATGGATTTCTCAGATTTGAGAAAGAAATGAAAGTGGCCTGATTTATCTTTATTATTATTTTCTTAGGTTTGAGATAAAAATGAAGATAGAATGGTTTCTCATTCTAATATAAAATTAAATTTTTAAATAAAACAATCTTGCCATTTGTTTGATTACAACTAACACTTGTAATTTTAAATAGACACTTATTATATTATAAACATTTTTTGTTTAAATACCTAATGTAGATTATTTTGTAAATTAATATCTTTTAAAAAAAACAATATGCCACTTGTTTATCCACTTTACACTTGTTTATTTATTTTTCTTTACACTTGTTAATATATGTTTCCTTACATTCTATTTTGTACTAATACAATTTAAAACAAATGATTTGAAAAGTTATTCATTACAAATAAATATTTATAAGTTAGTTAATACAATTTTTATAATACATTTATATTTATAAACTTAAGATATTAAACTTATTAACACATACTTATTTGAAATTTTCATTTTAAACTGAAGTAATCATACTTATTATATTTTTGTTTCAAATATAAAGTTTTCTTTAAGTCCAATTAAATTTCAATATATTAACATTTTATACCTTCAAAATGTACATCCTTATCAAAGCTTTGTATTTATTTATCAACTATATACATTTTCAAGTATATAAAACAAAAGCATTTTAAATCTTTTATTTAACCTTTTTTAACATCATATTATATTTACAATCTAGTTCAAACATATTTAAAAGAAGGCATGTAAACTTCTTAATTTAATCCTTATTGATTTTCAAAAATATATGTATTTTAAACAACTCTTACTATGTTAATTTAAAAATATAACTTTCCAATATATCATATATTGAAATTAGAAAACAATTTTATTCATCTCAAAACTTAGAGTATTCAAATCAAATTCAAATAAATAAATACTTATATTATTTTACCAATAATTTCATAATTAAATTCCAAAAATTAAATAAATTGTCAAATTAAACTTGTTCAGAATTCAGGAATGTTACACTAACTCGTAATTAGGAAAAACTTCAACCTATGAACTCCCATCTATATTATGGACCATAACTCAGATACTTCATCTAGTGAATGTATATCATAGTTCTTCATGGTGATTAATAGTTGTACTAAGAAAATAATAGGCTACATCCCCGTATTTGAACTCCGCCTAGGCAGAAGCAGCTATTTTTTAGTTACTGCAATAACTTCTTCGTACTAACTCAGAATCAGGCGAAACCACGACCAATGAACTCCCACCTAAATTACGGACAATATAGAACACTCAGATACTTCAGCTTATGAACGTATACCATAGTTTCCATGGTGAGTAACAATTATGCATAGAAAATAGCAGGCTATATCCCCATTTTAACGCCCACTGTAGTTCTCTATGGTGAATAATAGTTGAACATAGAAAGTAACATGCTATGTTCTAATATTTGAACTCCACTTAGGCAGAAGCCGCTATTTTTTATTCAGACTGCAATAGTTTCTTCATACTAACTCAGAACCGGACAAAACTTCGACCGATGAACTCCACCTTAATTATGGACGATACGGGACACTCAGATAGTTCATCTTGTGAACAAACACTGTAGTTCTCCATGGTGACCAACAGTTATACTTAAAAAATAATATCCTACATCGCAGTATTTGAACTCCGCCTAGGCAGAAACTGCTATTTTTTGTTCATATTGCCAAAACTTCATCATACTAACTTGGAATCGGACAAAACTTCGACCAATGAATTCCTACCTAAATTATGCACAATATGGTACACTCGTATACTTCATCTTATGAACGCACACTGTAGTTCTCTTTGGTGACTAACTGTTATACATGGAAAATAATAAGCTATATTCCCACTTCAACACTCATTGTAGTTCTCCATGGTGACTAATAGTTGTACTTAGAAAATAACAGGCTGCATCCTCGTATTTGAACTCTGCATAGGTAGATTATGCTATTTTCTTCTTCAGATTGCAATAACGTTTTCATACTAACTCGGATCAGGAAAAACTTCGATCGATGAACTCCCACCTAAACTACGACAACATGATACACTTCGACACTTCATCTTGTGAATGCACTCTGTAGTTCTCCATGGTGATTAATAATTTTACTTTGAAAATAACATGCTACATCCTCGTATTTGACCTCCGCCTATGTAGAAGCATTTTGTTCATAATGCAAAAATTTCTTTATACTAACTCATAATTGGACGAAACTTCAACCGATGAACTCCCACTTAAATTACGGACGATATGGTACACTCGGATACTTAATCCTGTGAATGCACACTGTAGTTCTCCATGGCGACTAACAGTTGTACTTGAAAATAACAGGCTATATCCCTACTTTGATGCTCACTGTAGTTCTCTGTGGTGACTAATAGTTATGCTTAGAAAATAATAGGCTACATCCTTATATTTGAACTCAGCCTAGGCAGAAGCCGCTATTTTTTTATTTAGATTGTAGTAACTTCTTCATATTAACTCAGAATCAGGCGAAACTTCGATTAATGAACTCCCACCTAAATTACGGACAACATGGTACACTCGGATACTTCATCGTATGAATGCACACTATAGTTCTTAGGAGTAATAATTGTACTTAGAAGATAACAATCTACATCCTCATTTTTAAACTCTGCCTAAGGAGAAGCCTTTTGTTCATACTGTAATAATTTCTCTATACTACTCAGAATCGGATGAAACTTCCACCGATGAACTCCCACCTTAATTACGAAAGATATAGTACACTCAGATACTTCATCTTGTTAAAACGCACTGTAGTTCTCCATGGTGACTAATACTAGTAGAAAATAATAGGCTATATCCCCACTTCAACGCTCATTGTAGTTCCTCCATGGTGATTAATAGTTGTACATGGAAAATAACACGCTACATTCTTATATTTGAACTTCGTCTAGGTAGAAGCTATTAAAATTTTTCTTCAGACTGCACTAACTTCTTCATACTAACTCCGAATCAGGAAAAATTTTGACAGACGGACTCTCACCTAAATTACGGACAATATGGTACACTTGGATACTTTAACTTGTGAACGCACACTATAGTTCTCCATGAGGACTTACAGTTTTACTTAGAAAATAAGATGCTACCAAATCCCCATATATGAACTCCGCCTAGTGCAGAAGATGCCATTTTTTTATTCAGGCAGTAATAACTTCTTCATACTAATTCGAAATCTGACGAGACTTTGGCCGATTAACTCCCACGTAAATTATGAACAATATGAAATACTCGGATGCTTCATATTGTGAACGCACACTATAGTTCTCCATGGGATTGATGGTTATACTTAGAAAATAGCAAGCTACCGCATCCTCATATTCGAACTTCTCTGAGTGTAGAAGCCGCTATTTTTTATGCTCAGACTGCAATAACTTCTTCGTACTAACTCGAAACTAGGCGATACTTCGACCGATGAACTCCTACCTAAATTACAGACATTATAATACACTCGGATATTTCATCTTGTGAACGCACACTATAGTTCTCCATGGTGACTAACAGTTGTACATGAAAATAACAGGCTATATCCCTAATTTTGATGCTCACTGTAGTTTCCCATGGTGACTAATAGTTGTACTTAGGAAATAACATGCTACATCCTCATATTTGAACTCTGCCTAGGTAGAAGCCGCTATTTTTTCTTCAGACCGTAATAACTTCTTCATCCTAACTTGGAATCAGGCAAAACTTTGATTGATGAACTCCCACCTAAATTATGGGCAATATGGTACACTCGGATTCTTCATCTTATTAACACATTATCGTTCTTCAAGGGGACTTACAGTTTACTTATGAAATAACATGCTACCACATCCCTATATCTGAACTCCTCCTAGTGCAGGAGCCACTAAATTTTTGTTCAAACTGCAATAATTTCTTCATACTAATTCGGAATCTGACGAGACTTCGACTAGTTAACTCCCATCTAAATTACGGACAATATGGAACACTTGAATACTTCATCTTGTGAACGCACACTGTAGTTGTTCGTGGGAACGGATAAGTGTACCTAGAAAATAATAGGCTACCACATCCTAGTACTTGAACTCCGCCTAGTGCATAAGCCGCTAACTTTTTTCAAACTGCAATAACTTCTTCATAGTAACTCAGAATCAGGCAAAACTTCGACTGATGAACTCCCACCTAAATTACAAACAATATGATACACTCATATACTTCATCTTGTGAATGCACACTGTAGTTCTCCATGGTGACTAACAGTTGTACTTAGAAAATAATAAGCTATATCCTCATATTTGAATACTATTTCTCTATGAGATGTAAAAGGGTATACTTGGAATTTCAAAAAGGCATCAGTAAGTCTGTTCAATGAATTTTCTTTATTAGTAGTAAAGATAAAGGTATAAACAATTGAGATTTCAAAATAGAATTGACATTTCACATTGAATGACTTTTGGGAGTTTATAATATGATGTTTTCGCAAACCAAAACTCCTTAAGACATATTAAAACCCAAATTACACTAATCAACTACTAAAATAGAAGTGCTAAGATTTTCACTCATAGTATAGCCTTTGCTTTGCCTTCTTTGTATTTGGCACGCCTACGATAATCTTTTATCAGATCTCTTATTTTTGATATAAACAAAAGGGCTTTTTATATATGTGTGTGTGTACATATTAGGTTTAGACGGTTGGAGAAGAATAGGTTGGGAAAATAAATAAAAAGAAAAATAGATATATAGGATTTCTTACCTAAAACTCTAATGGAATTACCTGAATCTTGAAGAGACGAACCGACAGAGCTTCGCTAAGTTCTCAAAATATTTTGTGAACAAATGCGAGAAGTCTGGGTCTTATTTATAGTGATGAGAAAGAAATAGAACCGTCAGATTTAAATAATTACATCCGTAACGTTGACACAATTAAATACTCTTGTCATTATTATAATCACCGGTTGACTGCCCTACCCACCGGTCGACTTCTAGCGGTCGACCGGTTATAGTGAGCAGTCAACCGATCCATTTATTTAGGACCATTTAACTTCTTGTCGTTACCAGATTTATTTAATTCCGTAATTACTTTTTATCATTAATGTCAATTTTAACGTTTCCTTAATCCCCAAGTCTATCCACTATTAACTTTTGGATTTCAAATTTTAAAATTAATTATTATTTTGAATTTAAATTCTATTCAAATTATTTTGAATCTGAAAACTTCATATGTCCATGAATTTTCCGTTTGAGCTCCGTTTTTAACATATTATATATGGAAATTAGTTGAAATTTCACCATGAATGCAACAGCGTAGCTTTCCCAATAGGTTCTGACTTTTACAAAATTTCCATTTTTATTCTGACTTTTACGAAATTTCCATTTTTATCCTTATCTTATTTAGCTTAATTTATTCAACTTATTTATTTATAGTTGAATTTATAGGGTGTTACAATGCTCCACTTTATTAAATCATGGAAAGGAAATCCATCAAGTGGCTATAGTTAGATCTAAGTTGATGCATTGGAAGTGAAGCATTATTCAATAGAGAATTTGTCTTCTCTGTTATATGAGTATTAGTATCACAGTAAACTTTAGTCAACTCAAAGTCAAATTCTCAAGCCAAAGTAGTACTTTGATGACAAATGTTATTATTATACCAAGGAATTTAGTTTTGGACTAATCGAGAAGGATGTCAATGGATACCCGAAAATATGTAATTCGTTAGCATCTATATCCGAAAAGCGAATAAATATTCAATGTTCGGTAGAACAGATACTGATACGAGTATGAATCCATCTACATTTGAAAATTATCCTTCCGATTTAAGTCAAAAATATTGTTTATATTATGTGTATTTTAGTTTATGTGTATTTTATTAAGTTAGTAATTTATATTATATGCATTTAACACAAATTAACCACTTAAAACTATTTATTATCATCATATTTGTTTATTTTCACACTTTTATAATCAGTTGGCTTGATAAAAAAATTTGAATCATGATTTTTTATTTAAGTTTCTTGATTTATCAATCCTTGGTGAATAGGATAATTATCCTGTAACCGCCCGCATTCATGAATGTAGATATTTGATATTTGAAAATGATTTTAAATGCAAATGTGTATATGGCACTATCCACATCTAAAATTATCCGTTAACAGGCCTAGTCATAGAGTTGAATGTGGATAATACAAGAATTTAGTCCAATACCAAATTCCAGATATCTTAATGTGATAAAGTTTCGACAAAGTGAATTTATAAATAATCCTAACTAAAAGTATCGCTGAAGAAAACATGAAATTGGATTTTACCGAAAGGATTTGTAAGCAATGAATTTGGGAGAACTATCACACTATTAGCTAAGATGACATGTGAACATTAATATTTGAATTGTCAATATTAATCGACGGTAGAAGCCATACCTCTAGGTCTCACAAGCACATAAAACTATATGCTTGAATTAGTTTATCAAATGTTATAAATTAATTATATTTATTAATATTTAAGAAATAATGATTACTAATTTATTTGATGTTTTTGGCATTGTTAATAATTATTTAGGTGTATACACACACATATACAAAAATTTTATATATGCGCGTATTAATATACGATATTGTATGTATTTAAACGGCATTAAATATAGTTAATTACTTAACAAGCATTTTGGAAAATTAGTCCATTCTATGGGACATGGTTGGTAGGCCATGCAAATGAAGGGGGAAGATTGGCATGATTGAACCTTAATTAAGAATTGAAAAAGGAAGTTTTTAAAGAAAGAATAAGGAATGTTTCTTTTCTTTCCTTAAAACATATTCCCCTTATTCATTTCCTCATTCAATTGTCTTTTCCGCATTCTCCTCTCATTCATACTACCTACGCCATCTGTTTCGTGCTTAAAAATTTCTCTTCCATTAAATCAAGTAAAATCTAATAAAGTGGTTCATTCTTTGCATGCAAAGTTATGTAACGATCGCGATTTTTCGACGCTCGAAAACCGACATCAATACGCCCACTGTATCAACTGCCGAGCAATCGAATGCCGGAACACCGAAATATTATGGTTAAAGAAGAAGAAAAGGGTAGAAGAAGAAGAAAGAAGAAAAAACAGAAAACAATATCAGAATCTCACAATCGCAGCGGAACAACATGTAATAGATAAATGAATAATCTTTAAACAAAGATCTATATCAGTTATTACATTACATCACATTACATAACATTATCAAAGTTTACAACAACAAACAACGGAAAAGAAATACAACATATACTAGTAATATATGCCATGCCATCCAGCTCGCCTCCAGCAACTCCTGAATTCCAGAATAACCTGATAACCTGACTCCAGACTGCCCGTGTGGAAATTGGTGGGCACCCAGAGTTTAGGAAGGAAACAATAAACTCCGAGTAAGTCATGGGACTGGTGTGAGAACTTAAAATAGTTTATCTTTAAAACAAACCAAGGGATATTTTGAAATAGATCCGCAATGCTTTTTTGGAAAATGAGACTACCATAAGGCCTCCCGCACACACACACAATGCAAACGCAGAATCGGAGGAGATTTCTCCTTATGATAGTCAAAGATGCTTGATACGCATTAAAAAGAGACGTATGATATTATTACTAGTGCATAGTGTAGAAAACATTTCGAAAGTAAAGATGTAAATCTTAGCCAGCATAGGCATTTCGCACTTGTGTCTACTATAGCTATCATGTTCAATGGCAGGTTACCGCCACATTCCATGGCAGGTTATACAACTAAAACCGTACAGGGTTCGTATTGTTTCTTTGGATTTCCAACAAATGGTCAGGCAAAGGAACTTCCTACTGTCAATGGGATCGCCTCTGGCGGGACGTCCCGAGAACCTAACGTTATGGTTAGATCACTGCCAACACAAGGCCGGGTTACCTCTATAACTAGGTAACTACTACATGAATACGCCATCCCCCGGTCCTTTGGGACCTTTATCCGAGGGCCCTCTATCACCAAGCAACAACCACACAGAAAAATGAGATTGGAGCAACCAAATAGGTTAAGCATCAGGGCTCCATACCTGACACCACCCTTTTCCAGAAGGGAATGACATACTCTAAAGGGAGCGACCCTCATAACCTTGCCGCATATTCTTGTTTCGACCATTTTCGGGGTGTGAGGTCTGACGAAGTCTCGTCCACAAAGCTACGCTTTTTCATAAAGCTACTCTTTGATCAACAAATGATCAATAAATAATCATCACACAGCAACACTCAGCATGCCACATTACCAAATTGGGAGTATATCACTGTTAACCTTCAACTACAAAACCTCTGAACTCATACGTTTCAGAGAAGGGTGTTAAGCTAAGAGAATAAATTCTCCGCCACCAACAGAATTGTATTTGAAAGAAATCTTCTTTATATCTCAAAATGTATTGTCAGACACGTAACCATATAAGTCTGTTCCGGGTTCGAACTGAAACGAAGGCACTTCAAAAGAAGCCCTTGCAATCCGGGTATTCACAATCCCGATCGAATTTTCCATCACAAAGGAAATCTCTATACCGTAGCTAACGGTGCAGAGACAATCGATAGGTCATCCTATCGTTTTCACAAATAACCCGTCTTCAACACCGGTCTTCAATGCTATCCATTACGTCGTATCACTATTCGGAATGGATAGTCCGAATAACGAGCGCAATAATTTAAAAATAAGTGTAGCATTCGATTTCAACCAATTCACAACAAATAGCCACTTAAGGGTCAATATTGATAGTCGGTTATTTAACTATCAATCAATATTCACAACATAACCCAAATTCAAATAATTTCCCAAATTATTTATTTTCCAAAAATATCTTTACAAGATATATGTTCCACACTTCAACCATTTGAAAACCAATTTCAAATCAATTTACACCCTTACAAATTTCATTTTAAAATGGTTCATTTAAACCAATTAAATAAATCCTTACCGATTTATTAAATTTACGTTCCAAATCCGTAAATTTATTTCCACACTTTTAAAAATAAATCAATGTTTATTTTTAAAACAAATTTCCCTTATAAATTTCCACTGTGAATTTACATTTCCAAATATTCACCTTTTATACGATTTCTCAAATCGATTTCAATTATTCACTTTCAATTTATCTTTAAAAGATAAAATCTCAAAACATTCACTTCATATTGGAAAAACATTTCCATACTTATTTAATAATAAGTAATTCACCAATCTATTTACTTTCAACATTTTGAAAATATTCAATATACTTAAATCCAAATTAAGTATATATTTTATTCTTTCAGGAAAACATCCTCTTAAACACATTTATTTGAGTCAAAACGAATGTTGCGTAAAACATCGTTACGACAACCCAAAACCACTAGTATAGGGATTCGAAATTAAGAGAGATATATAAACCCCAATACTATTCAAAACTTTTCCTTTCGGAAATCATTTACTATAACAAAAGTGTTATAGTCCACCATTTCCTTCTATTTCTCGAAAACGTCTATTTCAACAATGAATGTTGAAATCTATGGTTTCGACACTTAATACAATTTAAAACATCTTTAAATCGTTTAATTCCATTTAAAATATCACTTTCCCAAAATATTTCTTTGATATATTATTCACCGTCCAAAATCGTGAATATACTTCATCCACTTATGAAATCCACTTATGAAATCCATTTATACTTCATTTTAACACTTATAAAAACTCGTTTTATAATCCCAATATTTTAGTTTATAAATATCAATTTTATAAATCTTTTATATAAATCATTTATAATAATTCAAAAACTCCAATTTAAACAATTTAATAAATTAATCAACTACTTATTTCAAAAATCACATTTCGGTTATATTTCACAAAAATCATAATTTTTATAACATAAAAATTTCAACGTTTATTTATTGAATCAACTCCAAAATCTAATTTTATTATGAATTCTCAACTTAAATTTTCAAAAATCCAATTTTATTTATTTTCGGCATCTAACGATACCAAAAATATATTCGGCTAAATTTTAGCCTTTAACGATTTCAATCACAAAGATAGTCACGCGGATTATAAATAGATCAACACATAACGTTGAAACAAATTCAATCATTTGAGCAATCCAGTTGGATCCCTCCAACCTGTTTCCCTGCATCCAAAGATGTTAGCACAATACCAATTCCGCTTCAAGACGGAATATCGCGGTATATGCGATTTATAAAATACTATCCGCTATTATGCGGCGCAATAGGGTCTCATCCGCTATATAATGCGGGAAATAAACTACAAGTACATATATAATACCAATTCCATACAAGTTGGAATTATCGCGGTATATGTTTTTAATAAATAACATCCATTTAATATACGGCGTATAGGGTGTATTTAAATACAACAGATAATAATTATCATCCAATCACACAATCAAGCATTTTTAAATTTAATTATTTAAAATTTAAATCGAAACTAATTCGATTGAGTGAGAAGTTCTCACCTTGAGTTTCCGATAACAGTTGTAGCGTTTTATTTCGAATAAACTTAAACGTGCGTTTAATTTTACCCGAAATTTTCACTAGCTCCAAATGACTCCAATCCAATTCCAACGCATAGTGCTCGATGAAACGAATCTGACGCAAGTCGTTTCGTCAAAATCTGACCTCGTATCAACAAGTTATGATTTTTCAAAGTTTAAACAATAGAATATATATATATATATATATATATATATATATATATATATTCACAACAAATATTTTATTTTGACCTAGATCAGTTTCAGGCTGCACGATCACCCTGCATGCAATCAAGACCGTCCACGCGCGTCTTCTCCATCTCGTTCGGCTACAGGCCGGAGAAACCCAATTGCCGTTACTATTCGTGAATTTCGCGACCACCATTCGTCACTTACACCTCGATCAGCTAGCACCAAGATGTGCGCCATCAAGCGAGCTACCGACGACCAGAGAGCGGTCGAGCTCCGTCGCCTATTGGCATCGGTTTTCGTGATCCACCGACCCACCTTCATCGCCATATTGCCGCCGATCCACCACATAATACTCGATCACCACCGTTGATTTTAAAGAGCATGTCGAGCTCTTTAATTTGTTAGTTGGAAGATTCTGGTAAAAGTTGAGCGATTGGGAGAAAAACAAGGAGGAATAACGTGAATCACTGGCCGTGTATTTGATAGTGGCGGCTGACATTGAAAATCAGTGTTAGGGTTTTTGCTTTGGAAAAATTGAAGAATGGGGTCCTTTTATAGAAAAATTCTCAATTTACTATTCATCCGGAATTTCCAAACTCCAAATCTTGCACGGTGACCGGTGTTTCTAGGGTTTAACCCATGTTCCGGACACAATGGAATAGGTTTCGAAAGCCAATTCGATCATCTGTGCGAGTTATGGCAATAAACGATCAAATTTAAATTAAATCGATTAAACCAATTTCTATGCGTTTTGGCTTGCCCCGGACAAACGGTAAATCCGATTGACACGAAATTTGAAACCATGCAATAATTTGACATTACGGATCCGATGAGACTGGTTTTTTTGAAATCCGAGACTGTTTGAAAAATGGCTATTTTAACTCGTCAATTAAATATTAAAATATTTAATTTTCACAAATTAACTTTTAATTCGACTCTAAAAGTTCTATAACATCATTCTAACTCTAATATGATAAAATAAAATTTCACAAATCGATTTTAATCATGTTTAACCCAATTTTCAATTATTACTGTAATTTCAAATATTAAATTATCGATTTAGTTATGCAATTAAATCCAGATATTTGAAATAAAATTTATTCGACTTGTAAATTTCACTTATTAATATTTAAAATTAATTAAGTATACGAATTTTAATTGACAGAAATTCTGGGTCATTACAAACTTCCCTCCTTAAAAGAATTTCGTCCTCGAAATTACCAAGTAAGAAAAAGTTACAGAATCCATTAACTTTTCAAAACAAATTGTTCGAATTAAATTTCAACTTCATTTGAGTGTTTAACTTTCCTAAAATCCAATAGTTAAACTTCTTTCAACAACTTTACTAAGTTTTCAAAATTTTCAACTTTCTAAAAATTATTCTAACGCCTTAAATTTTCAGAAAATTTCGCCAACGTCTCCTTTGCGCGGCTCGATCCGAGAAAAAAAATGACAATATATATATCACAAATATACATCTCATCAAGTAATGAGGCATCCCACAGGGGAAAAAGTGTAAAAGTACGATATGTAATCTGAGATATGTACCTTATATATTATTAGCGAGCATATACGACTAATATAGCACGAAAGCGAGCTCCAAACGCGAAGCAAGCGCAATCTGTACCTACTAAACACTTACAGACCATGAGAAACATGCATATATGAAAGTAATATCAATATACAACATATACCAACAACTATATGTGCCAATATAGCAAATGCAATCAAAACAACAAATTCAACCATTAACCAACTTGCATCCAACCAACATCCATAACCAAATAAATATTCATTCATATTCTCATCAATATTCAATGAATTGGTTTTTCATTTAATCACATTTGATTTCCTTAACATAGGATGTTTTTACTAACATTCACTTATTCATATTCAATTAGTTTACATTCACTAATTTATTTTCAAGTTAGTTTACTTTCAGTTCAAATTAAATTACATAGCTTCCATTTATCAATTCAATTTCATTAATACTTAATGAATTATATACTATCAACTAACAATCATCTAATCAATCAAATCATAACCAACACAATCAAATTATTTAAATTTGCATTCAATTTGGTTTAACCCTTTCAATTCCAATTGGTTAAATATTAAATTGACTTCCATTCAATTATTCAATTTCTCAACTTCATTAGATTCTAATGAATTTACACTTACATCCATTGTTTTTTTTGTCAATTTATTTTACATTCAATTGATTTACATTCCATCCATTAATTAATTCAATTGCTAATTCCTTTAACAATATAAAGTTGAATTTCATTTATATAACTCAAGTTCAAATTCTTAATGACTTCATTCTATTAATTCACTTATTAATTTACTTCGACACCAAAATCAACTTTATTCAACTTCACTTAAGTTATATTCCATTTCAAACATCATTTGTTTAGCTTAACTTAAATTTCCACTTATAAATCCAATTCAGATTCAAATTCCAGTTCTATTTACTTACCAATTCGAAATGGATCTCAATTTCATTTCCTTGCACTTGCAAATTTTATTTATTCATTCACAATTTATTTTCCAACTTAATATTTGCATTCCAATCATTTAATATAACATTCCAGAGTCTTTTTAATCTTTCAAAACCATTTTTGAAACCAATTCAATTATCCTTTGAATCTCAACACCCAAACCAAAATTTTCCAAACAACTTCCATTTAAAACAATTTGGCAACAATCCCTCTTTTGGAAATCCAAAATGAACACCGATGATGTTGCAATCATCATCGGAATTATTTTCCAGCGACCAAAAAGAGTTTAGAGCTTTAATTTCTCTAAAACAATTTTTCCAAAATATCAAATCCTTTCAAAACACTTCTTTGTAATTTTGATTTTAGATTATAAATCACATTTATAAATCTTTTATTTATATAATTTCACTTCTTATATATAGGATTATTTCACAAGTGTAAATCATTTTAATTATAACTTCACACTTATAATTCATTTGCTTATACAATTCATTCTTTTACAGCTATTGTTTTTATTTAACTTATTCAACAACCAAAGAATCAATTCATATACACTTTAATAATTTTGAAAAATTATTCCTTTACATATAAAATATAATCGAGGTAAAATTATTTCATTTACCCTATTTTAAAACAATATCGTGTCAAATTGTTCTGTACAAGTGTTTAAAGATCCCTATCAATAACGTTAATTACTCGTATTGACCAGAATCCATATACCACTCAACAAACCAATCATCACAATATAAAACAAGTTATATTCATGAACAAATACGCACTCATATCTATTATTACACTCAAACTCATTCTAGAGTACTGCTGACTCTATCTCTAATGAGTAATTCCCAACAGAGCCATGGTTGTCGCTTAAACATATGCTCTGATACCAGATGTAGCGATCGTGATTTTTCGATGCTGGAAAATTGACATCAATACGTCCGCTGTATCAACTGTCGAGCAATCGAATGCCGGAAAACCGAAATGTTATGGTTAAAGAAGAAGAAAAGGGTAGAAGAAAGAAGAAAGAAGAAGAAACAGAAAACAATATCAGAATCTCACAATCGCGGGGAACAACATATAATAGATAAATGAATAATCTTTAAACAAAGATCTATATCAGTTATTGCATTACATCACATTACATAACATTATCAGAGTTTACAACAACAAACAACGGTAAAGAAATACAACATATACTAGTAATATACGCCATGCCATCCAGCTTGCCTCCAGCAACTCCTGAATTCCAGAATAACCAGATAACCTGATTCTAGACTGCCCGTGGGGAAATTGGTGGTCACCCAGAGTTTAGGAAGGAAACAATAAACTCCGAGTCAGTCATGGGACTGGTATGAGAACTTAAAATAGTTTATCTTTAAAACAAACCAAGAGATAATTTAAAATAGATTCGCAATGCTTTTTTGGAAAATGAGACTACTATAAGGCCTCCCACACACACACACAATGCAAACGCAGAATCGGAGGAGATTTCTCCTTATGATAGTCAAAGATGCTTGATACGCATTAAAAAGAGACATTTGATATTATTACTAGTGCATAGTGTAGAAAACATTTCGAAAGTAAAGATATAAATCTTAGCCAGCATAGGCATTTCGCACTTATGCCTACCATAGCTACCATGTTCAATAGCAGGTTACCGCCACATTCCATGGCAAGTTATACAACTAAAACCGTACAGGACTCGTACTGTTTCTTTGGGTTTCCAACAAATGGTCAGGCAAAGGATATTCCTACTGTCAATGGGATTGCCTCTGGCGGGACGTCCGGAGAACCTAACGTTACAGTTAGATCTCTGCCAACACAAGGCCGGGTTACCTCTGTAACTAGGTAACTACTACACGAATATGCCACCCCTTGGTCCTTTGGGACCTTTATCCAAGGGCCCTCCATCACCAAGCAACAACCACACAGAAAAATGAGATTGGAGCAACCACATAGGTTAAGGATCAGGGCTTCATACCTGACACCACCCTTTTCCAGAAGGGAATGACATACCCTAAAGGGAGCGACCCGCATAACCTTGCCGCATATTCCTGTTTCGACCATTTCCGGGGTGTGAGGTCTGACGAAGTCTCGTCCACAAAGCTACGCTTTTTCACAAAGCCACGCCTTAATCAACAAATGATCAATAAATAATCATCACATAGCAACACTCAGCATGCCACATTACCAAATTGGGAGTATATCGCTGATAACCTTCAACTACAAAACCTCTGAACTCGTACGTGTAGGATCTAGATTAACCCTAGAGGGGGGGGGTGAATAGGGTTATAACAAATTTCCTCAATTTAAACTCAGAAATAAACTGCAGAAATAAATATGCTGAAAAGTAAATCACACACAAAATTTACCCAGCTTCGGCAACCCCTGCCTACTGCTGCATTCCCAGATTTCTATTAGAATTAAATAGTATCACGCTTACAAACACTTTACTAGACTCGCAGACCCTTTTGCTCCCGCTCACAAACACTCTACTAGACTCGCACTCCCTGCTCCGCCTATAGAGTTTCGCTTACTCGCAAACACTGCTCCCGCCTATAGAGCTTTGCAAACTCGCACTCCTTGCTCACTGACCTAATTCTAAATAGACAATCTGATACTACCTAATCCCTAGGTGGTGATTTACAAATTCTTTGACTCGAAAAGAAAAACAAACTTCAAAACTACACGCAGGAGCAAAAATTTAAAATATAAACTTGAATCTCTAATTTTTGCTCAAATTAAAAACTAAAACCCTATCATAAAATTAAAACTAAAACCCTATTATAAAATTAAGACTAAATCCCCTTTTAATATTAACAAGGCCGGCCCCTTGTTTTTGACCCGATCCACTATCTTTTCTTTTGTCACGAAAAAAAAAAATATGGCGGCCTCAATTCTTGCAACTGATTAGGGCTTCGGCTCTTCTCCTCCAAATTAGGGCTTCGGCTTCTTTCTTGAATTAGGGCTTCGGCTCTGGATGATTGATTCACTTACTTGCGTTGCTCTTGCTCATGCTTGTTCTCTGATGGCCTGCGTCGCATGTTCTCTGATAATTGCTTCTTGTTGCAAGCTCTATCTCTGATGATCGAGTTGTTGAATTGCGGTATGTAATTTCACTTTTGTTTGGTTTGATTGTTTGCCTTTTTCTCGATGCCGATGATGATTTCTTTTGGGTTTATTTATAGGGTTGAAACCCTCCTAATCACTGTCATATTTGATTTTTCCATGTCGTTGATTTTCCTGAAATTGTTTTGTGGTTTTCCTTACTTGATTCAATTATGAGTAATTGCTGACCATATTAGCATTCGAATTAATTAATTCGAAATTGTCTTGCTGTATTTGATTGTCTCGGTCCCCATTTTAATTACTACTGACCATATTTGAATTCGAGTAAATTGCTGCAGAGTTTTCTTTCCACATTAGAAATCTTTGATTTCTGCACTGATTTAGCTTGCCATTTTCTTTGCATTCCCTACTGCACATTCACCAGTTTACTTTATATGTGCATATATACATTTGTATGTGTGTATGCATATATTTTTGGATTTGTGCCTTCATTTTGTGATTCATCTGATTAGATGTGTATTTGATTGCCGAGTTATTTGCATTCACTCCATTTCTTTGTATCAGTTCTCTGCATTTTTGCTTTGTTGACTGCATCACCATACTCTCTGTAGTGATATGATATTACTGCAATGTGAACTGTTGAGTCTTTGGTGATGCTTCACCTGTTATGTTCATGTTGGCACTTTGGTCTTGTATTGTAGTGATGCACTTGATTTTGTTTCCTCTGTTTTGATACAGATGCTACACTTGTTCATTCTTGCCTCTGCACACTTGTTCATATGAGCTGTTGTTGTTTGCTTCACTGTTGCATTGTTGAGTCACTTGAGTGTGTTGATGGAAGATGTTGCACTGCTTCATTATGATTCACTTGATTCACCTGTGCACATTGTTGCTTGGTTCTCTGACCTTGTTGCTTCATTGCTTACTGTGTTGACCATTATGCACTGTAGCTTGAGTCTTTGATGAAGTTGTATTGGACTTCATTCTGGTTAGCATTTGCATCACCACTGCTGTGCACTAGGCATTGTTCGAACTTGTATCACTGTCTGGTTCATCTTTGCACTGTTGAATCTCGTGATCATCATGTCTTTGTCTCTGGCCATCTTTTTCTGGTCTCCTCTTGAACATTGCAGAAACTACTGCTTCAACTTGTATGTATTGCATTACCACTGCATCATGCTTGGCCTTGACTTGTAGAATTTCACTATCATGTTGTTTGCAGCTGTGCTTCATTTGGCACTGTTTACTTGATGCTGCATCACTTATAGCTTTGATCATGTTTCTGTCATGTTTGAACATAGTTGCATTATGTTGGCCGAGCTTTGATCAGTTGCATTGTTCATGTCATGTTCTCTGTTCATTTTTCATTGCACTGTGTTGCATTACAATCATTACTTCCTGTTCCCTTCTTGTTCTTTACTGTCTCTATTATGTATGCATTTGCATACTGCTGTTGTTTGAATATTGTTGGATGCCATCTTCATGTACTCGATATTGTGGCATGTTTATGGCTGAACTTGTATGCATCATATATGCACTGTGCACTAACTTGAGTCTGGTTCTTCACTTGGAATTGCACTTCCTGTTTGCTGTCATGTTCTTGTGCTCGAGCTCTTTGCATGCTTCATGTGTGCATTTGAGTTGTTTGTGTCAGTTGCTTGTAGTCTTGGTCTGACTGTTGCTTCATGTTGCCTTCAGTAGCTTCACTGCAGTTTTTCACTGTGTTCTGACTTGATGCTACATACATGCTTGAGTTTCACCTCTGACTTGTTGTTGCAGTATTCTGGTCAGTGGTGTTCATTGTGATGATTTTGTTACTCCGACTTGTATCACTTACTTTTATTGACTGCGCTGCTTGTTGATGTTGCTTGTGGCACTTGTACAGTGTTGTAGTTTGATTGTGAGCATATACACTACTGCCTTGAGTTGAACCTATCTTGGGTTTGACCTTGTTTTTGATTTCTGTGCATTTGTTTGATTTTTGCACACGAGTTGGCGAGGCAGTGCACACGTATACGAATGTACACGTGTGTACTGCAGCCACTTATAATTGCCTGTTCCTGATAAAAAATACTGATATGCACAGATATTGCACAGTCAAAAATGATGACGAACAACCCAAATAACTGAGGCAGACAATGTTTTCAAAATCATCGTTTCTTTCAAATTTCAAAAATATTTCTCTTTCAATTTTACTGCGTTTGAGAATATTTTTGCAGATTACTCAGATGCTGGATTCAAACCGGAATGCAGTTGAAGACAAAATACGAGTGTGAGTGTTATGTAGTGAGGATAATGATGTAAATATGAAATCGTGATGTATTCTAAATGGTATATGTATAGTGAGAGCTTGAAATTGTACTATTCAAAATTGTAATAAATATTTGTTTGAATAAAATTTCTGTTTGAATTCAAAATCTGTTTAGCTCGTTTTGTTTGAATTCAAATTCAAATTCTGTGTAATTTATTTTATTCAACAAATATTTATTTATTCTATGAAAAATAGTACATTAACAAATACATTTAAATGAATGTATATATGTTTATTATCATCAAACAAAAATCATATGGCGCAAAGCGCATATTCAACAATCTCCCCCTTTTGATGATAACAAACATATATTTAAGATTTTGAATATATTAAATGTATTTGATAATTTCAATTGCTCCCCCTATTTGAATGCTTCCTTTCTATGTGATACTCCCCCTACATATATGGCTCCCCCTACATATATGCATAAATAAAAATATGTAAATGAGTCTATATGCAAAGTGAAAATTATTTGACCTTTGCTTGATTCTATTTGACAAAATCTTAACTTTTCTCTCCCCCTTTTATTATCAGCAAAAGAATAACAGTGTTATAAAAACAGGGATGAAGTGATAGACATGAATCAAACATTTAACTCAATTAAATATAAATATCAAATTTTAATAAAACTCAAACAAAAATCATAATTACCCTTGTCAAGCGCATATTCCACTTTCAGAAGTGATGGGAATAAAATCATCAAAAATCATACAGCTCTGTTTATTTATGGTATATCTATTTCAGGAAATTTGAATATCTACTAACCATGCATAACCGTTAGGACTTTTAAATGAGATTAGTAGTATTCACAATTTAAAAAAAATTCAAGTGTCTTCGAACCACGCATAACCGTGAGGACTTTTAAATGGGATTAGAATCAACTTGTCTATTAAATCAATTAATTTTGCTATGCGTTCCATACATGCATAACCGTAAGGACTTTTAAATGAGCATGGAAGTACATAATCAAAAATCTAAGTAATTCACCCATGCATAACCGTGAGGACTTTTAAATGAGAGTGAATACTTTGGATATTTATTTTTATTGCTAAATATAATAAATTGAAGCACAAATAATTTCCTTTATAAATTTAAAGATATTGAAGAACGAATGATTTCCTTTGTAAACTACCACAAATATACATACTATGTGTAATTTTGATGAGTGATGGTCGATTAGAAAGATGATAGAAATAGAAATGATCATGGAATTTTTACCCAACAAAAAATTTTTATAACTCTTGTTATGAAATTCTAAAGAAATTTTTTTCTAAATATATTGTCTTGGGTAATGTATGACAAATATTGACACTCATTACTTTTTCAATCACTATTTATCTTTTCAATAATTAAAGGGAGTCAGATTAGTCAAAATAGTCATTTAAAATCAAATTCAAAAATTATAAAATCAATTTTTCAAAAATGATTAAGCTGTAAATATGGTCAAACATGATTTTCTCAAGGGGTTTTAAAGAAATTCTGCTATTTGAAAAAATTATTTCAAGTGAAATATATGCAGATATTTTCTTTGAAAAACAATGCAGCAAATGAATATTTAAAAAAAAATTAATCACGTTACACTAGTAATTTTTCTATCAACTATATTACCAATGTAATCTGCATCTGAATTTAAATTTCACTCAATATTCACTTGTTGAATCAAACCATGAGATGTGCACCAAAAATTTCAAAACATCATTCTTTTGAATTTGAATTTAAGCTGTGTTAACACTCAAACAAATATCATGATGTTAATTCCAGAAACCAGAGGATAAACAATTATTTTCATGAGTAATCAACAGTCAATCAACATCATAATTATTTCAAAAACAATTTCTTAAAATCCTTTTTCTCATGGATTTGAAATCGTGCAAATTTACAAGCAGTGATCAAAATAAATATATCTTTGTGTAGCATGATTAACAATCATTTGACCGAACAAATTTATATAAATTAGTTCAAAATTGAAAATCTGATTGGTCATCAATTAAGCACCAATCAATAAATAAGAACAAGTTATGTAGGATCATATCAAGTAAGTCAGAATCAGTCAACCATCATGATTACTCCAAGTAATTTTATTTAAGGATGATTGGTCAATATTTTGAAAAAATCATAGCATCAAAATCATCATCTTTTGTTCATCTCAGTATTGGCTGATTTTTATTTAGAGTATGGTGCAGATAATCACATTTAATATATCGTTAAAAAACAATTTTACCTGTTTTACCTTTACGATAAATTTTCGTGATTGCCCATTGTGATTCTGTCACCTTTGTACTAGGCTAAGGAACTTTGCTTTGTCGCCCATTGTGTTTCTGGAACAGCCAAAAATCCAGAAAAACACTGTTGTTGTTCCTTAGCCTGCCACCACACCTACACGATGAAAGATTTTTGTGACCTATTTGTTTTTATAGGTCCATAGTTGTTAGTGGCAGAATATTTCGAAAAATAATTTTGTGGTGACCCAAAACTATTTATATATGTTCCTTTTGGCACCCAAATTTGTTTGACTTTCAAAGATTTTACATGTGTGTCTTTTGGAACCCAAATCGGTATAGTTTTCACATGTTTGGGTTTATACCAACAATTATTTTGATTGTGTCCAAATTTTCTACAAATTTTGCATAATGAATTGACTTGATTAAATTCTGTGTTCTTTTTTCTAAGACTAAGATTTTCAGCCCGATGTCCAATTATTTCAGATCTAGCAAAGACACTCTTATTTTTTGAATTTTCATCAACTTGTGTTTTTCCAAAACCTAGTCCTTTTCTGTTGTTAGTAAAGAATTGATTTCCCAATAACATTTTGAAAGATTTTTCTCCTTTTGAAAAATTATTCAGTGATTTCTCAAGATTTTGGACTTTGGTTTTAAGTGATGTGTTCTCAGTTACTAGTGAGGTGCATCGATTTATAAAATCCTTTTTTCTAGTGTCGATGGTTTCCTTAAGACTCATGTTTTCTTTTTCAAGGTTCTCAACGTCATCCTTGATTTTTGATAATTCTGAATCTAAAATCTTACAATTTTTACATTCTAGGTTTTGAATATTTTCAAGTTCAGTTTTTAACCTAAAATTTTCACGAGCAAATTCTCTCTTATCAGATTTCAGTTTTTCAATTTTAGATTCAAGAGTATCCACTACCTTAGTAAGATCAGAACACATAAAAACAAGTTCTTTATAAGAAAACTCACATGCCTCACTAGATTCATCGGAGGTTGCTTCTGATTCTGATTTTGCCATGCAACACAAGTTAGCTTCCTCTGAGCTGCTATCTGAAACTTCCTCTCCTTCTTCATCATCCTCATCACAACTGCTATTTACCATTCCTGTTAAGCACATTTCTTTAGCTGAGTTGGTTGTGGAGGAAATCTCATTGCTATTGACTTTTGCACCATATATTGCATCGAAAGTATTCCAGATTTTCCGTGCATTTTCACAAAGAGAAACGAGATTAAAAATATCACGATTAATATGAGAATATAATATATGCATAGCAAGAGCATTAAACGAGATACTTTCCTTATTTGTTCTATCACACCCATTTTCAATAATATCCCAACATTTAATATTAACAGATTTTAAATAAAGTTCCATTTTCAATTTCCAATTCAAAAAATCTGTTCCATCGAAAATAGAAAGAATATTATTGAAATGACCTCTAGTAAAAGTAGCCATTTTAAAAATTCAAATTTTTTAAAACAAATAATTGGTTTTTGAAAAAAAAAATTTTAAAACAAAAATGGCTTTTGCACCTCGCTCTGATACCACTTGTAGGATCTAGATTAACCCTAGAGGGGGGGGTGAATAGGGTTATAGCAAATTTCCTCAATTTAAACTCAGAAATAAACTGCAGAAATAAATATGCTGAAAAGTAAATCACACACAAAATTTACCCAGCTTCGGCAACCCCTGCCTACTGCTGCATTCCCAGATTTCTATTAGAATTAAACAGTATCACGCTTACAAACACTTTACTAGACTCGCAGACCCTTTTGCTTCCGCTCACAAACACTCTACTAGACTCGCACTCCCTGCTCCGCCTATAGAGTTTCGCTTACTCGCAAACACTGCTCCCGCCTATAGAGCTTTGCAAACTCGCACTCCCTGCTCACTGACCTAATTCTAAATAGACAATCTGATACTACCTAATCCCTAGGTGGTGATTTACAAATTCTTTGACTCGAAAAGAAAAACAAACTTCAAAACTACACGCAGGAGCAAAAATTTAAAATATAAACTTGAATCTCTAATTTTTGCTCAAATTAAAAACTAAAACCCTATCATAAAATTAAAACTAAAACCCTATTATAAAATTAAGACTAAATCCCCTTTTAATATTAACAAGGCCGGCCCCTTGTTTTTGACCCGATCCACTATCTTTTCTTTTGTCACGAAAAAAAAAAATATGGCGGCCTCAATTCTTGCAACTGATTAGGGCTTCGGCTCTTCTCCTCCAAATTAGGGCTTCGGCTTCTTTCTTGAATTAGGGCTTCGGCTCTGGATGATTGATTCACTTACTTGCGTTGCTCTTGCTCATGCTTGTTCTCTGATGGCCTGCGTCGCATGTTCTCTGATAATTGCTTCTTGTTGCAAGCTCTATCTCTGATGATCGAGTTGTTGAATTGCGGTATGTAATTTCACTTTTGTTTGGTTTGATTGTTTGCCTTTTTCTCGATGCCGATGATGATTTCTTTTGGGTTTATTTATAGGGTTGAAACCCTCCTAATCACTGTCATATTTGATTTTTCCATGTCGTTGATTTTCCTGAAATTGTTTTGTGGTTTTCCTTACTTGATTCAATTATGAGTAATTGCTGACCATATTAGCATTCGAATTAATTAATTCGAAATTGTCTTGCTGTATTTGATTGTCTCGGTCCCCATTTTAATTACTACTGACCATATTTGAATTCGAGTAAATTGCTGCAGAGTTTTCTTTCCACATTAGAAATCTTTGATTTCTGCACTGATTTAGCTTGCCATTTTCTTTGCATTCCCTACTGCACATTCACCAGTTTACTTTATATGTGCATATATACATTTGTATGTGTGTATGCATATATTTTTGGATTTGTGCCTTCATTTTGTGATTCATCTGATTAGATGTGTATTTGATTGCCGAGTTATTTGCATTCACTCCATTTCTTTGTATCAGTTCTCTGCATTTTTGCTTTGTTGACTGCATCACCATACTCTCTGTAGTGATATGATATTACTGCAATGTGAACTGTTGAGTCTTTGGTGATGCTTCACCTGTTATGTTCATGTTGGCACTTTGGTCTTGTATTGTAGTGATGCACTTGATTTTGTTTCCTCTGTTTTGATACAGATGCTACACTTGTTCATTCTTGCCTCTGCACACTTGTTCATATGAGCTGTTGTTGTTTGCTTCACTGTTGCATTGTTGAGTCACTTGAGTGTGTTGATGGAAGATGTTGCACTGCTTCATTATGATTCACTTGATTCACCTGTGCACATTGTTGCTTGGTTCTCTGACCTTGTTGCTTCATTGCTTACTGTGTTGACCATTATGCACTGTAGCTTGAGTCTTTGATGAAGTTGTATTGGACTTCATTCTGGTTAGCATTTGCATCACCACTGCTGTGCACTAGGCATTGTTCGAACTTGTATCACTGTCTGGTTCATCTTTGCACTGTTGAATCTCGTGATCATCATGTCTTTGTCTCTGGCCATCTTTTTCTGGTCTCCTCTTGAACATTGCAGAAACTACTGCTTCAACTTGTATGTATTGCATTACCACTGCATCATGCTTGGCCTTGACTTGTAGAATTTCACTATCATGTTGTTTGCAGCTGTGCTTCATTTGGCACTGTTTACTTGATGCTGCATCACTTATAGCTTTGATCATGTTTCTGTCATGTTTGAACATAGTTGCATTATGTTGGCCGAGCTTTGATCAGTTGGATTGTTCATGTCATGTTCTCTGTTCATTGTTCATTGCACTGTGTTGCATTACAATCATTACTTCCTGTTCCCTTCTTGTTCTTTACTGTCTCTATTATGTATGCATTTGCATACTGCTGTTGTTTGAATATTGTTGGATGCCATCTTCATGTACTCGATATTGTGGCATGTTTATGGCTGAACTTGTATGCATCATATATGCACTGTGCACTAACTTGAGTCTGGTTCTTCACTTGGAATTGCACTTCCTGTTTGCTGTCATGTTCTTGTGCTCGAGCTCTTTGCATGCTTCATGTGTGCATTTGAGTTGTTTGTGTCAGTTGCTTGTAGTCTTGGTCTGACTGTTGCTTCATGTTGCCTTCAGTAGCTTCACTGCAGTTTTTCACTGTGTTCTGACTTGATGCTACATACATGCTTGAGTTTCACCTCTGACTTGTTGTTGCAGTATTCTGGTCAGTGGTGTTCATTGTGATGATTTTGTTACTCTGACTTGTATCACTTACTTTTATTGACTGCACTGCTTGTTGATGTTGCTTGTGGCACTTGTACAGTGTTGTAGTTTGATTGTGAGCATATACACTACTGCCTTGAGTTGAACCTATCTTGGGTTTGACCTTGTTTTTGATTTCTGTGCATTTGTTTGATTTTTGCACACGAGTTGGCGAGGCAGTGCACACGTATACGAATGTACACGTGTGTACTGCAGCCACTTATAATTGCCTGTTCCTGATAAAAAATACTGATATGCACAGATATTGCACAGTCAAAAATGATGACGAACAACCCAAATAACTGAGGCAGACAATGTTTTCAAAATCATCGTTTCTTTCAAATTTCAAAAATATTTCTCTTTCAATTTTACTGCGTTTGAGAATATTTTTGCAGATTACTCAGATGCTGGATTCAAACCGGAATGCAGTTGAAGACAAAATACGAGTGTGAGTGTTATGTAGTGAGGATAATGATGTAAATATGAAATCGTGATGTATTCTAAATGGTATATGTATAGTGAGAGCTTGAAATTGTACTATTCAAAATTGTAATAAATATTTGTTTGAATAAAATTTCTGTTTGAATTCAAAATCTGTTTAGCTCGTTTTGTTTGAATTCAAATTCAAATTCTGTGTAATTTATTTTATTCAACAAATATTTATTTATTCTATGAAAAATAGTACATTAACAAATACATTTAAATGAATGTATATATGTTTATTATCATCAAACAAAAATCATATGGCGCAAAGCGCATATTCAACAGTACGTTTCAGAGAAGGGTGTTAAGCGAAGAGAATAAATTCTCAGCCACCAATATAATTGTATTTGAAAGAAATCTTCTTTATATCTCAAAATGTAATGTCAGACACGTAACCATACAAGTCTGTTCCGGGCTCGAACAGAACCGAAGGCACTTCAAAAGAAGCCCTTGCAATCCGGGTATTCACAATCCCGATCGAATTTCCCATCACAAAGGAAATCACTATACTGTAGCTAACGGTGCAGAGACAATCGATAGGTCATCCTATCGTTTTCACAAATACCCGGTCTTCAACACCGGTCTTCAATGCTATCCATTACGTCGTATCACAATTCGGAATGGGTAGCCTGAATAACGAGCGTAATAATTTAAAAATAAGTGTAGCATTCGATTTCAACCAATTCACAACAAATAGCCACTTAAGGGTCAATATTGATAGTCGGTTATTTAACTATCAATCAATATTCACAACATAACCCGAATTCAAATAATTTCCCAAATTATTTATTTTCCAAAAATATCTTTAAAAGATATATATTCCACACTTCAACCATTTGAAAACCAATTTCAAATCAATTTACACCCTTACAACTTTCATTTCAAAATGGTTCATTTAAACCAATTAAATAAATCCTTACCGATTTATTAAATTTACGGTCCAAATCCGTAAATTTATTTCCCCACTTTTAAAAATAAATCAATGTTTATTTTTAAAACAAATTTACTTATAAATTTCCACTGTGAATTTACATTTCCAAATATTCACCTTTTATACGATTTCTCAAATCGATTTCAATTATTCACTTTCAATTTATCTTTAAAACATAAAATCTCAAAACATTCACTTCATATTTGAAAAACATTTCCATACTTATTTAATAATAAGTAATTCACCAATCTATTTATTTTCAACATTTTGAAAATATTCAATATACTCAAATCCAAATTAAGTATATATTTTATTCTTTCAGGAAAACATCCTCTTAAACACATTTATTTGAGTCAAAACGAATGTTGCGTAAAACATTGTTACGCAACCCAAAACCACTAGTATAGGGATTCGAAATTAAGATAGATATATAAACCCCAATACTATTCAAAACTTTTCCTTTCGGAAATCATTTACTATAACAACAGCGTTATAGTCCACCATTTCCTTCTATTTCTCGAAAACGTCTATTTCAATAATGAATGTTGAAATCTATGGTTTCGACACTTAATACAATTTAAAACATCTTTAAATCATTTAATTCCATTTAAAATATCACTTTCCCAAAATATTTCTTTAATTTATTATTCACCGTCCAAAATCGTGAATATACTTCATTAAACAAATTCAATTTCTACATATTTTATTTAAGGGATTATCCACTGTCCAAAATCGTGGATATATTTCCTTCAATAAGCTATAATAATTAAACTTATTAAAATAAGTCGATTTCAGATTTATAAAACAACGTTTATAAATTCTATTTATATTTTATAACAACTTCAACTTATAAAATCACTTTATTAACAAATTCTATCCATATCCCATTTACACGCCAAAATCCACTTTATAAGTTAATTACTTATAAATCTTTTATTTTACAAAATCTATTCATTTTATAACTTCACAATTTATAATCTACAGATTTCAGCCACTTATGAAATCCATTTATACTTCATTTTAACACTTATAAAAACTCGTTTTATAATCCCAATATTTTAGTTCCTAAATATCAATTTTATAAATCTTTTATATAAATCATTTATAATAATTCAAAAACCCCAGTTTAAACAATTTTATAAATTAATCAACTGCTTATTTCAAAAATCACATTTCGGTTATATTTCACAAAAATCATAATTTTTATAACATAAAAATTTCAACGTTTATTTATTTAAAATGAATTAATTCCAAAATCAAATTTTATTATGAATTCTCAACTTAAATTTTCAGAAATCCAATTTTATTTATCTTCGGCATCTAACGATATCAAAAATATATTCGGCTAAATTATAACGGTTTCAATCATAAAGATAATCATGTAGATTATAAATAGATCAACACACAACGTTGAAAAAAATTCAATCATTTGAGGAATCCAGTTGGATCCCTCCAACCTGTTTTCCTGCATCCAAAGATGTTAGCACAATACCAATTTCGCTTTAAGACGGAATATCGCGGTATATGGGATTTATAAAATACTATCCGCTATTATGCGGCGTAATAGGGTCTCATCCGCTATATAATGTGGGAAATCAACTCCAAGTACATATATAATACCAATTCCATACAAGTTGGAATTATCGCGGTATATTTTTTTAATAAATAACATCCACTTAATATACGGCGTATAGGGTCTATTTCAATACAACAGATAATAATTATCATCCAATTACACAATCAAGAAAATTTAAATTTAACTATTTAAAATTTAAATCGAAACTAATTTGATTGAGTGAGAAGTTCTCACCTTGAGTTTCCGATAACAGTTGTAGCGTTTTATTTCGAATAAAATTAAACGTGCGTTTAATTTTACCCGAAATTTTCACTAGCTCCAAACGACTCCAATCCAATTCCATTGCGTAGTGCTCGACGAAACGAATCCGACGCAAGTCGTTTCGTCAAAATCCGACCTCGTATCAACAAGTTATGATTTTTCAAAGTTTAAACAATTTAATATATATATAAATTCACAACAAATATTTTATTTTGACCTAGATCAGTTTCATGCCGCACGATCACCCTGCATGCAATCAAGACCGTTAACGCGCGTCTTCTCCATCGCGTTCGGCTACAGGCCGAAGAAACCCAATTGCCGTTACTATTCGTGAATTTCGTGACTACCATTCGTCACTTACACCTCGATCAGCTAGCACCAAGACGTGCGCCATCAAGCGAGCTACCAACAACCAGAGAGCGGTCGAGCTCGGTCGCCTACTGGCCTCGGATTTCGTGCTCGATTGACCCACCTTCATCGCCATATTGCCGCCGATCCACCACATAATACTCGATCACCACCGTTGATTTTAAAGAGCATGTCGAGCTCTTCAATTTGTTAGTTGGAAGATTCTGGTAAAAGTTGAGCGATTGGGAGAAAAACGAGGAGGGATAACGTGAATCACTGGCCGTGTATTTGATTGTGGCGGCTGACATTGAAAATTAGGGTTAGGTTTTTTGCTTTGAAAAATTAAAGAATGGGGGTCCTTTTATAGAAAAATTCTCAATTTACTATTCATCCGGAATTTCCGAACTCCAAATCTCGCGCGGTGACCGACGTTTCTAGGGTTTAACCCGTGTTCCGGACACAATGAAATAGTTTTCAAAAGCCAATTTGATCATCTGTGCGAGTTATGGCAATAAACGATCAAATTTAAATTAAATCGATTAAACCAATTTCTATGCGTTTTGGCTTGCCCCGGACAAACGGTAAATCCGATTGACACGAAATTTGAAACCATGCAATAATTTGACATTACGGATCGGATGAGATTGGTTTCGTCGAAATTCGAGACTGTTTGAAAAATCGCTATTTTAAGTCGTCAATTAAATATTAAAATATTCAATTTTCACAAATTAACTTTTAATTCGACTCTAAAAGTTCTATAACATCATTCTAACTCTAATATGATAAAATAAAATTTTACAAATCGATTTTTATCATATTTAACCTTATTTTCAATTATTTCTGTAATTTCAAATATTAAATTATCGATTTAATTTTGCAATTAAATCCAGATATTCGAAATAAAATTTATTCGACTTATAAATTTCACTTATTAATATTTAAAATTAATTAAATATACGAATTTTAATTGACAGAAATTCTGGGTCGTTACAGTTGGGTGTAAATTCAAGGATGTATGGTAGGATTTCCAAATTATCATGTCACTTATTGGCTAGATTTGGAAGTTATATTCAAAATATAATTTTTTTTCTTAGATATAATGTATTTATGACATTTTTATATGTACATATTATTGCCTCACCTTGATTTAGAATTAGTAATACAATTTGAACAACTTGTTTAATGGGTTGATCTGTTTTTAACTTGATAAATTAAAACCAAAATTTATATATGCATAAAATAATGTTTTAGGATATGAATCTATGTTTTAAAATTATACCAGTAATAATGTTCTAGACATATTATACAATTTAATGGTTTAAATGTTTATATTTGAATTTTTATTCAATCCTAAAATATATTAAAAATTGATATCTTGTTTTATTTAATGTATGCAATTTTGGTTTTATAATATTTTGACCATTTAAATAAAAAAAGGATGTGTGTGTGTATATATACATATATCTTCGTGTGTGTATTTGCACATAAGAAAGATTTAATGTAATATGAATGTTTTTCTTTGAATTAATTGGAAATTATTTTTGTTGAATCATTATATATGTTTGAACTTGGCTAGCCTGCAATGGAAATTATAAGTGAATTTCAATTTTTACTAAACTGGATCTTTATTGGGCCTATGAATTTTAATTTTTAGAATATTTCTAAATTTCTTTTAAATAAAATCGTTATTTTATTTAAATTTGTGTAATGATAAAATATTATTTATTTCATGTTCTATTATATATATACTATATCATATACATACATACATATGCGCGCGCGCGCAAGCATGTGTAACATATCAAACCGTGCAAGGTATAACATGAGAGTATATAGATATTGCGATTTACATCGCTACAGACATGTTAGCTCATCCAATATGCAAATATGTTGTCCAAATGCATGTTTACACACACATACTTTTTCTTTTGTATACAAAATATTACAATAAACACACATGCGCGTGCGTACGTACGTATGTACAGACTAAAATTTTATTTACATAATTTTATATAAATACACAATTATATATATTTACATACAAACATACGTATAAAATATTTATAATATGTATATATTTTCAAATATATTAATATGTTTAAAGCATTTATAAAATATAAATATAATAAGTTAATGTTTCTACTATAAAGCCTAAAACAACACACGTATAAATATAACTTTTAAAATAAATAAATAAATAAGTATGTATGTATATATGCATATATATATATATAAATGTATATATTAAATACTTAAATATATAACAGTAATTATATATTAATACATATAAGGTCATAAAATAGTTTGTGTTAAATCAATAATCACCTAGTCATGCGCATGCATGGCTTTGATATTTTTTTTAAAATTTTAAATACACACACATATATGTATTAATAAAACCATACGAAATTATTAAATATTAATAAATATTATTTTCAAAATTAAATTTGGATTTTAAATTTCCAATAAAATTTTATATGAAATTTTTATAATCTGAAAACTTACTATATAATTTTATAATTTAAAAACAATTTAAAATCTATTTTATAATTTTTTATTTATAAATATTTAAAAATATGAAAACATATTTTTTTTATTTTCAACCAACTGTATAAATGTTATTAATATTATTTTATAAAATATAAAACATATTTTATAATACATATACGAATTTATATAATTATTTATATGGTTAATTGACTTAAATATTATTTAAAATAATATATAAATATATAAAATTATTTTCTTTTTGCTGAAAATATTATGCTTATTAAACATAATGCATAAAATTATATTTTCATATTTTACATAAGTATAATGTAGTATTTAAATTATAAGCTATATAAATATATCGATATACATGTGTGTTAAATTATTAAAATCATAAAAAATGCTTTATTTTTAATATTGAGTTGTGCTTCACATTAATGTTTTGTCATTTTTTTTAAACATATGTACATATGCATACGACCAATCAAAATTGTGACAATATATGTACATGTTGGAACCGTTGCCTAACCAACAATATATTATATAAAATAAGTATTATAAATGTAGATTAATATTTATTAACATGTTAGGAATATACCTTATAGCCAAAGCCCGTAAACATACCTTAAAACAATAAGATCTGTTCCGCGAACTAATTCCAATTAAGTAGATTGCTAGTCTATGAACAGTTGATCACAGGCTATGATCGACACTAAATCAGATTTTCTTTGAACTTGATATGAATGGAGGATGGAGGGGAGAAGTTGGCCATAAATGGAGAGGAGATGGAGGTTTCCAAAAGTTCTCCAAAATACGAGGAGATCTTTATAAAGAGGAAGAGAAGGAGAAGGTTTAGGTCTAATCTTTTACTCATTCTTCTTCCATCCTAGCCATCCTTTTCAAAGCACCCACATCCCACATCAGGACACACCTATTACCCTTCTTTTGAGTTGATCCTACAAGTCCCCTTTATGGACTTTACACCCATTTAGTGCCCAAACAAAATATTATGCAATATTGAACCACCATTTTCCTCTCTATGTTTTCCTGGTGATGTGATGATTTTCTCCAAACCCGACCAAAAGTCACTTGAAGGAATTTTCACATCTACGCTAGCTTTTAATAGCTTGGCAAAATTGAGCATGAATTTCCTTAAGTCATTAATATTGATTTCAGGCCTTCTTGACTAGGATAAAGAGAATTTTTCTATAACCTAAAGTATTCGGTTACAGCATTCCGGTATGACATATCTTGGAATCCCGTTGATTTCTTCTAAAATTGAATACACTCATTGTCTTGAGCTTTATGAAAAAATAACCAAGAGACTAACTTTACAGCACAATAAATATTTATCACATACAAGAAGGCTAGTTAAATCTATCACTTTTCAATGCAAGTCTACTACTCTAGATCATTTATCCTAGCTTAGAAATTATTATGCATGGTGGAGAATGCTTGTAATCATTCCAATGGTCTGGAAATCCATTTTCCAAAAACCCTTCCCCATAGCATATAAAAGGATACAAAAGGCAATAAAACAAGGAGGCCTTATTGTGATTGATCTTATCAAAAGGAATGAAGCAGCTTATGCATGTCACTTAAACGACATTCTAAGTAGTAGTACATCCAACTAGAAAAATTGTGATGTAAACATTATATTGGTTCAAACGATTTTTGGCTTTAGAAAGAAAACAAAATGTCTGTAACGGCTCATATTTTTGATAACTAAAAATATTAAATTTAATAAGATTTTAGAATTTAATATTGTGAGAAATTAAAATTTATGATTTATTATTGAGGAAAATAATTAGAATATGATTTAGTAACGTTGTTTGGATGTTACTGACAACTATTTTAATATAATTTCAATCAATTGAAATAATTGAAAATTAATTTGGTTATAAATAAGGAAAAAAAATTAAATTTAGGATTTAATGTTGAAATTATATGAAATAAACTGGAATAGGTTTATTATGGAATAAGAAATCAATTAATTAGTACGTAAATTTATGATCTACGTTTGTAAATAATAAATTTAGAAATGTGTCTGGATTACTAAAATATGACAATTGTTTTCTTTATCACCTTATTATTTAATCCGTTGAATATAATTTGGAAATCGATGAAATTTAATGTAATTAAATATTGCAGTTAATACGAGTTAAGATAATAACTGTAGAATATGAATGTAATAAAATGTAAACTAATGTTAATTATATTCATAAGATAATAGTTGATTTAATAATAAGAGTGTAAATCCAAATAAAAGAATCTGATTGAAATTAAAATATAACTAACTGGGGTATTATTACAATTGTAATTGAACGCTGAAATTAGTGCAATACTTAAATATTGGATTTAATATGGAAAATTATATTTTAAAAGATTATCAATTTCTATGTAATCAAGGATAGTAAAATGGTTAACTTTTAAATTTGAATTTAAAGATGATCAAATCAATTTAATAGTAATTTAATTAATTAACATGAAAACTAGCCATTTTTGCCACTATCTCGAATTTTGATGAAACCTATTTCATCGGATCCATAACAGTGGATTATTATAGGATTTCAAGTTTCGTGGCAATCGGGCTTATCGTTTGATTGTGCGAGCTCGAAATGCATAGAAATCAATTTATGGACTTTAAATGAATATAGTTTGATTTTGAAATCTAACTTCTGTATACAATGGAATTAGGGTTTGAAACTAGTTCCATCGAGTTTAAAAATATCAAAAGCCTATATTTTGATATATGAGATGACCTATTTTCGTTTCAGGAACATAACAGACTTTTCGGGTCGTTGGTATCGTTTCGACCCAATTCGATATGTCCATTCATTCTTATCCATGCCTGTTTATATAAATAGATTTCTTTCTGAAACCCTAGTAGTGTGTATTCCAATTTCTGTACGTACTTTTTATTTCCATCTGCTCCTTTCCTACTTCCCAACGTCAGACATCAAAACCCTAAATTCCCAATTTCAAAATCAAACTCCAATTTCTCAAACTCCTCAAAACCTGTCGATTATATATCATCGTGAAGCTCTCGGTGAAAGCAATCTACATCTATAGTTTTTTTGCAATTGAATCATGATTTGACTAAAAATTGGTGATCTTTCTCCGCCATCCGTTTCTAGGGTTTCGCGATCGACGGTGGATCGCCGACCAATCGATGATCGGAAGGTAGTGTGTGGCAGAGGATGATTAGAGGAGTTGATCCATACGGTTGGGTTGTGTCATCGATGCCTAGAATCGCAAGAAATCGATGATATATGGTTGATTTTCATTCTTGGTGGTGGAGCTCAAGACAACGGCGGTGGTGAGCGCGACCTCGGTGGTGGTGCGAAAGGAGGTGATGAGTGCGGCGGTGGCGGCCGATGAGTGCGGCGGTGGTGGCCGATGGGTCTATGGTGGCAAAGATAGGTGGTAGGTTGAGCTTGTTCGTCGCGGCTGGCATGAGAGCATGGGTTCGATCATCGCATGCGTGTGTTCGTCTAGGGTTACCAAGACAAGGTAGTTACAAACTGCCCCTGTTTTATTATTAATTTAATTTTAAAATTTTCAAACTTCTAATCCTCATAACTTTTTCATACGAGCTCGGATTTGGACGCGGTTTTTTCCGTTACGATTGAATAGGAATTCCGGACAACATGAAATTGGTTTGATTGGATTCTAAGACTGTTCGAATTTTGGCTTTATTTGGATTTTGAATCGATTAGAAATCAAAGGTGAGTGATTTAACCCACTCATGCAATACTAAACCTTCTTATGTTAGTTAAATTAAATTTATGATGTGATAACAATATTATTGGTTGCTATTTGGTACTTTAATTTAACATTTTAATTAAATTTGAATTTAATTTGGATTAAATTGCCATTTAAATTAATATTGAAATTAAATTGATAATTAAATACCTGATAACCAATTAATTGTTGTGATTTATTAATAGATTTCGAAGTTGATTGTGATGGATGTTTATTTATTGACATTTTGGATGATTGGATGTTATGTTTATTATATATATTGTTATTACACTGCAAGTTCCCTTAGTTTGTTGTTAAAAAAATCACTATGGGTTGAAATGATACATACTCGAATGATCTTATAGATTAGGGAAAATCGTTATGGGCTGAAATGATACATACCCGAACAATTTTATTGATTTGGAAATTGTTGATTTGGGATACGGGTTGAAATGATATATACCTGGGAAATTTAACTATTTTAGGTTGAAATGATCATACCCAATCACTTGACCATAAGGTAGAAAATTGTATGGGGATGTCGGTTTTAAATTAGTTTCTAGCTGGTAAAATATGTTTGAATTATAAGTTTTATTTTTAATTTAATTTAATGAGTTTATTTAAAAATTTATATTTGGAAAATATTTTATATGTTTAAAGCTTCAAATTGTAAGTTAATATATGGTTTTAAATGTAATTCTAAGATTTTAACTTATAATTTTATTTAGTTTTAAATATATATATATATATATTAAATAGTTTAAAATTTAATTTAATAAATTTTTAATATAGTTTTAATATATATGTTTAATTTAATTTAATATAATAAATATAGTTCTGATTTAGGATAATAAATATAGACTTTTATAATAAATTTAATAGATAAAAAAATTTGTAAAATGTTTTAGAATTTTGTAAAGTTTGGCATGGAATTTATAAAGGTTTTGTAAGAGATTTTATAATGGATTTTATAAAAGAATTTTTATATGAGATTTTTATAAAGGAATTTATAATGGTTTTATAAAGGAGTTTATAAAGGTTTAAAGGCTTTATAATGGGTTTTATAAAAGAACTTGTATAAAGGGATTTGGAAACATTTTAAAGAAATTCGCGTAGAGGTTATGAAAAGGGGAAGAGTTGTAAACTGTTTTGGAATTTATAAATAGCATTACAAATGGTTTTAAAGCATATAAATAGTTTATAAATGTTTAAGATAAATTTATAAATTATTTTCGAAATTGATTGAAAGAAATCTTCCTAGGTATTTATGAATGTATTTATACATTTGGAATAAGTATATGGGTATCTTGATATAAAGGTATAAACTATTTTCTGGATTTGTTGCTAAAAATGTTTAATAAAATGACCATGGTGTGAAATAAGCGTTTGGTTGTTAAAGAGACCCGGGTCGGATATTGTCATACTCTTTGCTATTTCCGAAACCACTTTAACAACTGTGAACGTGGTGAAGAATCCAGAACGAAGTAGGATGGTTTGGCGAATGCTACTGGTATGAAGTAAGAACATAGCCCTGACCTTCGGATTAACTTGATATGACTAAAACATGAGCTATACCGGGCCAAGTGAGGTTGATCCACCTATCAGACATGCTTCTTCGATACCATATCTGTTACTTTGTGATTGATTTCTGGCCACCTTCGATTTGATTTTGGGAGTGTGTTTTAAGGTGGGTGGTAGTAGGTGTTATGCGTTACCACCAATGTAGGAGTGAAAAATGGTAGAATTCTACCCTGGGAAATTGCCTCACGTGCCTTGTCATATACTTATCGATCCCACTACGATTTTGGTTTATATCGTACCTATGGAGTGTTCCCATTAGACCACCAGTTTACGGTAGAGTTTACACTACTGTATAGACTACGATGCCTATAAAATGTGTTAAGGGGGATATGGGTAAGCCTTAATGCTATTTTAATACTTTACCGATAGACATTACATATATAGCATGTTCTACTACATATAGATAGTTTAACGGATCCTTAGGAGATAGATAATCCCGAAACATCTCTTAAGTTATTGCACGCACATTATAAATTTGATAGGAGATGTGAAATCCCATAAACATCTCTGAAGCTATGACACTCATATTTATTTGCTATTGATTTAGCGTACATAAGGTCTTTTAGTTCCGACTCGAGTGTTTTGTCTTTTCATTACGCTCGGGTCAGCCTGAGCATTTCACGGTTGAAGACTTTATTTCTGGAGGATGAAGATGGAGTTTGATATATTATATTATTAGTAATTTTCCGCTGCATCATTATTGGTATGTTGTTGTTTGTACTCTGATTGTTGTAAAAAGAGTATGTAATCAAATGTATATTACGAAATAGCTTCATGAACTGTTCATTTGATTATTATATTTTGTCATTCCACTGTGAAATTCTACGTTTTTTTCCTTCTTTTCTCTTATTTTCTTATTTACCCCATTGGCACCTCCCTTTTGAATGGTTTGAGTTAGAAACATGTGGTTTATTGTCGATTTAAATCGTCCAAAAAGGGGGTTCGTTACAATGTCAATTGGAAATGGAGAAGAATCCTAGATTCCAAAGATAATCTTAAGCATTTGATGCATATGATAGTTACAGCTAATTCATCTGGCTCCTTTTGGAATGCTCCATGGTCAGATAGGTGGCCGATTCTTAGTGAAAAGTCTTCCACAATGAAAGAGTTCAGATTGGAATACCCCGAAATGCAAAAATCTCAGAATATCTCTATAATGGCTGAATTCACCTTCCTAGCACTAGAAATTATAGAATCAGGAACCCATGGAATCAAATTCAAGTTTGTCGTCCAATAATACATGTAACACCCTATAATTTGGCATTAGTTATTTAGTTAGTTAGTTAATTAATTAATTAGACTCCAAAAATGGAATTTGTGCAAACAAGAGAATTTGACCATGGTACTTGCACCCTTGCGTTCATGGCGAAATTGCGAGCAACTTTCATATTTGAAGTTCTACGATCAGAGTCCAAACAAAGAAGTTACGGATGAAAAATGAATTTATAATGGAAATAATTTGACTAGAATAACTTTACATTTACATATTAATTATCTAGGGCTCGCTGATTGACCCACATATTGGAGCCAATGACTAGGGATGATCGAACCATATGAAAGGCGCGGTCAACCGCTTCATGTGTGGCGGCTCCAGTTAACCTAAGTCGTGTACGGCTCGAATTTAATATGTTTCGATCTAACAGTTCTGGTTGATTCTAGCACCGATAAATTCAGGCCTAACCATCCTTTCTTTTCTTATATTTTTCTGGAGACAACAGCGAAGCTCTACCATTTCTTCCTCTCCACTTCCTTTCTAAATTATAAAAATAAGATATTTGAATCTATATACATACAAATTAGAGAAGAACATAAATCTAATAAAAATGGGAAGACAAGAGAATTGATTATACACGTGTTTGAGGTAATTTATATATATTTGTATATATTTTGTTTTCCAATCCCAAATCTCTTCTTAGATTTATAATTCTAATGTATGTAAATTCCATTTTATATATATTTCTTGGATTAAAAAGGATTTGGAGATGAATTTAAGGTTCTATTTCAGATCTGGAGATTTGAATTGCTTTTGAAAGGTAAGTTGTAAATTTTATATATTGTTATGATTTTAAATCTATTCTGTTAGCAAACTTTTGATTTCTATGCGTAAATTAATTTTTTTTGTGAGCTGTATGCTTAAATTAATGTAGAAAACTATTGCCTACATATTCTTGTCTTAGATTTAATTTGAAATATGTTTACACCTAGATTTGCAGATCATTTCCAAAGATTTTAGAATTTGAACACAATATATTTTATTCTAGATCTATACTTGGGTCCAATTTGTGCTATGTTTTAGATTTTCTATTGTTTAATTTGTTGAAAGAACATCCATTTGATTTTTTATAAATTTGTTTACTTATTAAAAAGGGCGACATTTGATTTAACACGGAATACCTATAAACAAAAAGGAAAAAGATGTGTAAAATATAGACTTATTCTCCATAGTTTGCACTATCTATTCCAATTAAAAAGAAATTATCCATTTCTTATATTTTCAAATGGAGCCAATCTTTTCTTTTTTGTGTTAAACTAATTTGTGGAAATCATAGTAGAAAATCTCCCTAAGGAATCTAATTCCAACACACTAAATATGTTAATCATAATCTAGTCAAATATTTATGATTAGAACAAATATATATATATATATATATATATATATATATATATTTGGATAGGAAGTAGTTTTATTAGGTAGTTTATATGTTTTTATCACGTTGATAAAGAAGAACAAGGTTTATTCATGCGTTATTTATGAGTAACGTTCGTCCGTTATTATTATATTTAGGGAAGCGAATAGGTAGAATTACGAATTGCCAATAATCAGTAGGAAGTAAAAGATTGTAACCCCAATTAATAGGCAATTAATTTGGAAATAACGAATAGGATTAGATTAGGTGTTATAGTTGGTTAGTTAAACATTGTAGCTCCAATTAATTTGCAATTAATGGAAATGGGTTAGGAGTAACAATCAATAAGGACAAAGTTGATTGATGGGACTGATAAACATGGAATAGATATAAAAGAGTTAATAATTTGAAAATAGTAATCATAAATAAATGCCTTAGGAAATGCCCATTAAGATTTTATGGACAAATTGACATTTATGAGAATAAAAGGGGGATTTATGGGTAGATAAGTATTAAAGGTAAATATTATTATCTTAAATAAAAAAGAAATTAGTAAGCTAAGTCCAATGTCTACCTAAGGTAATATAGGTAAAGACTCAAGGTGGTTAATTGGACTTAGTAGATTAGTGATGCGAGGTCAGTAGAGTTACTCAACTGAAGACTGTCCTTCACTTTGAGGCTATCAGCTGTCGGGTGAACTTAATACTAATGTGAGATATCATTAATCCTAGGATCCATGACTTTACAAGAGATAAGACCTGCTTTAGGGTCAGTGTTATTAAGTGGTTGTTTGAGGGCTTGCCTCTTTCTTAATTAAAAAAGTATTAACGGTCCAAATTTGGAATTAGGAGCGGTAAGGGATATCTCCGTAGGGGTTCTCTTCTGGATTGAGGTATTAAGTGGCTGTAGGGTCCGCCTCTCTCCTAGAAGGAAGTATTAAGTAACCTATTAAGATTCCAAATAAATTAGGATGTCCCTAAAAAAGGTTGGCTTCAGTGTTGAATTATTAAGTAGCTATCTTAGGGCCCTCCTCCCTGCCAAAAGAAGTAACCTAATGAGATTCCATATTTATAATTTAAGAGTGACGATGGATATTTTAGAAAGGGTTTGCTTTGAGTTTGAGGTAAAAGTGTCCAATCTAGGGTTTTCCTCTCTCCTATAAAAGAAGTACTGAGTAGCCTAGTGAATATTCCAAGCAATGTCAGCTAGATAGTGCAAGTGAGGAGTCTGTCTTATGGTTAGGTATTAAATGGAAAAAGCCTACTTATAAATAGGTGTTAAATGGTCGGAGGCCAGCCTAGTCCTTGTTAATGAGGTATTAATTGCCTTGGGTATAGTCTCCCACATTGCTAAGATTTAATAATGGCAGACTCCCTAGTAGTATGGCTTATAAATTATAAGGCCATAGATAGTGGTCAAATGTATTTGTAACTAGGGCCAATAAACTAATAATGATAACGCTAGAAGTCTACCACGAAAATAGGTCTTAAATGATGGGGACTACCTCAATTGAGGTCTTAAATGGCAGAGTCTACCTATTTCTATTTTAAAATTATTATGTCATGATATTAGAAGCCCGTTTCATATTTGGAAGTATTATATGGTAAATGGTATGGAATTATTGGGTAGTTAATAAGGCTTCGTTGGTATTTTGTACCTTGAGAATAGGTAGGTAAGTAATCGTGTGTGCAATGCAAGGTTAGATTAGAATTGCTAACCTTAATAGACATAATAATTTTATGAAAATAAATCGGTATAAATTTATGTTTTGGATAGTTCATAGATTTTCTAGTCACTAGAACATTGTTCTGAGTCCCTCCTCATTACAACCCACATGATAGTTTTAGAGGAATAGGTCACTGGTATAATAACCCTGAATTTGGTCGTTTTAACTAGGAATATATATTTATATGTGTATATATATATATAATCAACAAATAGATTTTTATTAATAAATAAACTCTTGTTAATTAATTGTTAATGAGGGAAAAATCATTTCAAAATTTATTTACCAAATTAAATAGTTGGTAGAAAAATAGAAAATGTGACCGAAGAACATTTTTCAATATTTCGAACTTTTGACACCAGAAAATTGTCGGGAATTTTTCGTCTTTATGCACCATATATATAGTAGATAATTAACTAAATAATAAAACATTTAGGAATGGATTATCTTATGTTAATTATAATTAACACATGATGTGAAAATTCATAACTTTAAAAATAATAAACATTATATATAAATATATTTTATTAAGTGTTGTCATACCTTAATATATTTCATAATTAGACATCATTACTCTCATGAGCTTAAGGAATTTGACTAGAGAAGGGAGGGGATATGATAAGAGAGAGGTGTAGGAAGGTGATGTGATTTTTCAATATCATGACATATTATGTTAAATCATTAAAGGGCAAATTAGTAATTTTTTCCAAATCCTTTTGCCTATAAATATACATCCACACACACATTCTCATTTTCTTTCTCCTCTTCACTTTTTAAAACTTCCTCTCTAAACTATCGATGGCTTTCATAGTTTGTAAAAGTTAGAAAAAAATCACTCTTTTCCACTCAAACCCTTCTCTTTAGCTCACAAAAACCATTCTACATCCATATCTACACTTCCTCTTCCAAAACCAAGTTCCCTTCCGTGGAAGTTGCTTTGAGATTTGTAATGCTTTTTGAAGTAAGCTTCTAATTTTTGGAAAAGAAAATTCAATTTTTTTTGATGCTATATATGTTTATAAATATGCTAGGTTGAAATGTTGAATTACCGTGTGAATCGGATAATATGTGATTGCAAGTTCGTTGTTTGAATTGGATAAGCAAGAATTTGGTTAAATATGTGATATATTTGGATATGTATATGTTTTATGTAGATATGGTTGTAGACATGATATATTGGTTATGATATGTTGGTAGTATTGGTTGTAATATGGAACCGAAGTTGGTAATGAGATGGTTGGGAACTAGTGTTGAAATGGTCGCAAAGCGATTTCATGTTGGTTGTTTAATTTTGGAAGTGTTTCTAGGTTACAACTTGTTGAAAGTTTCAAAACCTTTCACTTAAGTGTTTTTTAAATAAAAGTATAACATCGCTTGAGTCAAGTGTAAGTTTTGCTTAGAAATTAATTCTAGCGAACTGCTCTTATAGCGATAGTCGCTATGGATGCAGTTCGGAAAATTTCACAACTTCAAGTTTTAAGTGTTTTTTTGGATTGTTTTTATATTTCATTTTGAATTAATTTAGTAAGTCAAAGTTTATTTTTAATTATTTAATAATTTATTTATTTAATTTAAATTAATTTGGTAATTATTAATTAATTAATTAATAAATTAGGATAAATAATTAGAGTTTAAGAAATTATTAACCAAGTAAATTATTTTTTATTAAGTAAGTTTTAAATAATGATTTGTTAAGATAAATAGAAAACTAATTTTTATTTAATCAAGTTATTTATGTTAATTATTTTTTAACTATAGTTAATTATTTAATTAATTGTTATTTAATTGAAGGTTAATTATCCACTTAATGAGGGTTTAATTTCTTGAATAAATGTCAATTAAATATAGTATAGCTAGGCTAAATTACAAATAAAATTTGGATTATTTATGATTTAATTTTGATTTAATTAAGGTTTGATTGAGTTTAAACTTATGATTTAGTTAAAGTTTATTTGTTTTTAAGGTTTCTTTAATAATCCCATCGATTATTTATCTTTAACAAGTTTTATTATTTAAGTGAATTTTTTAAAACCAAGGAACTCTTGTCCATGCTATTAAGTATCCAAATGAATTAAAGTAGTTGTCATGAAACGATGATGCGTATTATTGAAAGTAATTCGACTTGTACTCATCACCAATACCGCACTTCGGGAACGTGATAAATACAAGGGGTTAGTTTTGATAAGTGGGTCATGATAATCTAAGTATATGGAACATATGTTCATATTTAAATCTTCACACCCTGATAGTGGGATAGTCCACTATAAATAACTTAACCCTTTAAAATTATCGAAGTTTGGTTTGGAGAGACCGGGATCGGATATTAGTTGTTATCCGAAAACCACTTGAACCAACGTAAACGTTCGTTCATCTCCTAAACGACTTGTACGGATGAATGCTAACATTATGTCAATATCTATAAACCGATGTAGCATTCTAAGTGGCAGTGCTCTAGAAAAGGTAAACATAGCCTCAAGCCTCATCAACCGGAAATGAACAAAACTGGGCATGCAGATGGGCTATGTGGGTCGCTCCCATAAGGGTATGTCACCACCGTATCTTGAATCGATATTTGGCCTATTTTTTTATATGCTTCGGTATGGTTGCTGATCCTAACCGTGGTGGTGATGTATTCGGTACTACTAGTCTAGTGGTAGGCCGCTTCTGTGTAGCAGGGGTACAAGATGTTCTTGTCAGACTCCAGGTGTATTTTATCTAGAGGTGCATCTTCAAAAGGTAGTTCCTTACCTAGTCATGTATGGAACCCATTGGATTAGTTGGGCTCAAATATGTTGAAAGGTGAGATGCAAGCACTTTAGCTATGTTCTATCTTGCTCGAAAACCTTGGACATTATTATAATATTATTCAATTTAACTACAAATTATTTTAGTTATCGTAAGGTAAAAACACGTCCATGTTTATGTGGGGGTGGTGTTTCAAATTGTTTTATAAAAGTAAGAATTAATTTTTTTGAGTTTACTCACACCAGACCCATGTCTGACCTGGAGATTTCTTTTCCTAAAAATCTTGGGTACTCAAATTTTTATGAGTAGCCAAGTTATCCAGATTTCTCATGATAGCAATTTGGAGGAGCGAGAGTTGGTGGCTTCATCGATATCTAGCCAGTATCCATTTCCGCTGTGTATGTATATATATGTATTTTGGACTTGTGATGTAAGGACATGTAGTTATAATTGTCCTAGTGTGGAGCTTGTACTATTGTAACTCTAATGTATTAAGATAGCAGTGACTATGTATAATCCTATGTTATATATTATATGTTGTTCCTTTCTGATGCGTGATTCTTTGATTGTTAAATTTTCTTCTTATCTTTCTTTTTTCTTTTTCCCATAATGACTTGTCATTCGAAGTAAGAAAGGCGGTTCATTACAGTTGGTATAAGAGCTTACGTTAAGCGAAACACCTAGGCTTTTGGGTTGAGTCAATCTTGAGGAAGCATATTTGTAAATTTTTATTCATATACCCTTATAGGCAGATCAGCTTAGTAGGTTTGATTCATAACTTTCTTTCAAGTCTTTTCTCGTTCAAATTATAAAAAAAATCTTACTATATCCAGGTACTAAGAAATGAGGAATAGAGGAAGACGAGGTAGGGAAGCAGTTAGCACTATAACTACAAATGGTCGAACCCAAAATCCTGGAGGATTTTGGATTACCGAAGAGGTTGCACCAGAGCAGCCGAGAGTGAATTTCATAATCTTATGCAAGGATTACATCTTGGAGGGAAACCATTTAAGGGACTAAGTCTATCATGGAAGTGCAAACATGGTGCGATCTTGCAAGAATATTTTTGAAGGTCTTGGTTTATCCGATGAACTGAAGAGATTTTTAATAGTATGGCAACTACAAGAGGGAGCAGCAACTTGGTGGAACTCCCTTACTGCAAATATTTCAGAAGACAAGTTTTTGTAGGCTCTATTAAAAGAAGTTTTTGAGGACCAATCTTGCCAGCAGTAGGAAGGACGAGGATGTACAGCAACTTCATGGATTTGAAGTAGGGGGATATATCTATAGCAAAGTATGAGATAAAGTTCAACGAGTTGTCTTATTTTTGACCAGAATTAATTAACACCCCATTAAAAAAGAATGAGTTGTTTTTTTTTGGGTATGAGGGAAGAATACCATGAGAAAATGACAGCTCATGTCAAAGGTACTTTTGCGAATTTAGTTGACATGGCTTTGAGGTACGAGACCTTGGAAAAAAAGAAGCCCACTCCAGTAGCACCTAGTGGAAATAGTTCTAACAAGTGTAGTTCAATCCAAATTGGAAGAATCAAGGAAAGGGAAAGCCTGAAGGTGGAGGACCAAGGAAGTCTTTTAAGGATTTTGTTTGCCACAAATATCAGCAGAAGGGCCACAACGCAAAGTTTTGCAAAAATTCTAGAATGCAACAGCAACAACAAAGTGGACCTATCTCTCTGATGGTCCAGAAGACTCTTTGTTTTAATTTCCATCATCCAAGGCATATGATAAAAGACTGTCCACTCATGAAGAAAGTGCGGCAGCCCAAGGTGTATGCTATAGAGGACGAGCTATCGACTTCTGCAGACGTGAAAGGGAAAGGTATCCTTGAAGGTACCTTACTTATTAATGACATTCATGTTCGAGCATTGTTTGATACTAGTGCCTCTTATAGCTTTATTTCCTTAGAATCAGTAGGAAAAATTCATCTTATTTCTAGTATTGTAGAAAACCATACTCTAACCCCGTAGGTGGTGTGATCCATTTGAATATGATTTGTAAGAATGTGCCAATTTCCTAACTTTCTCGTTACTTCTCTTACGACCCATATGTCTTGGACTTTAAAGGATTTGACATTATTCTTGGTATGGATTGGTTATCAAAATATAAGGCTATCTTAAAATGTAATAAGAGAACTGTATCATTAGTGGCTATGGGAAGGAAAGCCAAGGTACCATGTAAGGAACCCGATATTCATATTTGCATTTCTTTTATGCCCTTGAAGTAGCCTAGGAGAGTTTAGGGTCCGTTGAAGCTATTAAGAAATTTTTCGATATATTTGAAAATTTTAAAAGTTTACCCCTACACCGTAAGATTGAGTTTTGTATTGATTTGGTCCCTGGTGCAAGGCCTGTAGTTCAACCTAAGCGGAGGATGGCTCCGGGGGAGAGAGAGGAGTTGGTAGATCAAACCCAAGATTTGTTGAGAGCAGTATTGATTAGACCTAGTCACTCTAGTTGGGGATCAGCTGTAGTTTTTGCAGTTAAGTCCGATGGATCTTTAAGATTGTGCATGGACTACAGGGAGTTGAATAAGTTGACCATTAGGAACAAGTATCCTTTATCCCATATCGATGACCTTTTTGATCAACTTCATGGAGCTATGGTATTTTTCCAATGGATCTAGCTATTGGATTTCATCAATTAAGGGTTCTTGAAGATAGTATACCCTTAACTGCTTTTAGGGGCCCTGATTGTTTCTTTGAGTGATTGGTTGCCGTTCGAGCTAACTAATGCACCTGCATATTTTGTAGATCTCATGAACCGTATTTTCCGATATGTTCTTAATAAGTTTGTGTTAGTTTTCATCGACAACATCCTTATCTACTTCAAATCTGAGGAGGAGCGTAAATATCATTTGGAAGTGGTGTTGGAAACATTGAGGAGACATGTCCTAAAGATGAAATTTTCTAAGTGCCGTTTTTGAAAATCATAAGTAAGATTCTTAGGACATATTGTGATGGGAGAAGGTATTTTAGTGGATCCAATGAAGGTGGAGGTTGTTTAAGAATGGAAGCAATCGCGAACTCCTACCAAGGTTCACAGTTTCTTAGGATTGGATGGATATTATAGGAGGTTTATTCAAGACTATTCCAAAATTTCATCTCATTTGACTAAGCTGACTAAGAAGGAGGAGAAGTTTATATGGACTCCGAAGTGTGAAGAAGCATTTTTGGAATTGAAGAAGAAACTTACCGGTGCAACAGTTTTGGCTGTTCCAGATGGTAATATTGGGTTCACAGTTTACACAGATGCTTGTGGAGTGGGACTAGGTGCCGTGTTGATGCTGCATGGTAGAGTGATTATGTATGCAAGCAGGCATTTGAAGCCTTATGAGAAGAACTATGCTACGCATGACTTGGAGTTGTTAGCTATTGTCTTTTCATTGAAAATATGGAGGCACTACTTGTTGGGCAAGGATCTCTCTTTTCTTCTTTAGTTTCTTTCTAATCTTTAGGATTCTAGAAGTAAGATTTCTTTGTTTAAATTAGATGAAAAATTCGAGCTCTTCACAGATCATAAATCCCTAAAGCACCTATTCACCTAGAAGGATCTGAACTGAGGCAACAAAGGTGGTTGTAATACTCTACGGCTTATGACTTGGATATTCTGTATACCAATGGAAGGCTAATATGGTGGCGGATGAGTTGAGCAGGAATGTTGTTTTGAATCTCTTGGAGGTTACCCCGACACTTCAGGAAAAGATTATAAGGAATCAGAGGGAGGATGATATACTTGAAGGTTTAATACAAGGTGTTGAGGAGGGCAGATGTTCAGATTTCAAGATAGATAGTCGAGGTGCTTTAAGGATGAACGGATGATTGTGCGTCCCAGATATGGGTGGGATGAGATAGGAAGTTTTATCATAACACCTCATGTCTAAGTTAAGTATTCATCCGGGAGTTCACAAGATGTAGAAGGATAAGAAAGGAGTATTTTGGTGGCCGAGGTTGAAGAAGGGCATTTCAGTCTTTGTTAGCAGGTGTTCGTGCTATCAACAAATCAAAGGTGATCATCAAAAGACAGCCGGATTATTGCAACCTTTGGAAATAACCAATAGGAAATGGGAAATGATATCAATGGATTGTATCGATGGTTTTCCCAGAACCAGAGAAGAAAATGAAGGAGTGTGGGTTATTGTGGATCGGCTAACGAAGAGTGCACATTTTATCCCGGTCAAGCCAACTAGATTGGTAGCTTCATTGGCAAAAATTTATATGAGGGAAATAGTTTATCTACATGGAGTACCAATAAGCATAGTAAGTGATCGAGATCCTATCTTCACGAGACAATTCTGGAAAGCTCTGCAAACAGCTTTAGGAACGAAGTTAAGCTAAGTACTGCCTATCATCCTCAAACCGAAGGCCAAATTAAAAGAGTTAATCGCATTTTGGAAGATATACCGAGAGCTTGTATTCTTGATTTTGGAGGATCATGGGAGGATCATATTCACTTGGTTGAACTCTCCTATAATAATATCTATCAAGCTGGCATTAGATTGGCGCCTTATGAAGCTTTGCACAGGAGACCGTGCAAATCGCCTGTGTGTTGGGTAAAATCTAAAGATTGTTTAGTGCTTTGTCCAAATATGATTCGAGAGGCAACATAGAAAGTTGAAATGGTTAGAAGAAGGATGAAAGGATCTTAGGATAACCAAAAGAGTTACGCTGACAAGAGAAGGAAGGAATTGGAGTTCGAAGTCGGTGATGCTGTGTATATGAAGATAACTCCTACCAAAGTAGTCATTCGATTTGGAGAAGCGGGGAAGTTGGTACCTAGATATATTGGACCATTCAAGATTATATAAAGGATTAGGTCACTCACTTACAGATTTGCGTTTCTCAAAAGGCTGTCAGGAGTCCACAATGTGTTCCATGTCTCCCATTTAAGGAAGAGCGTTCATGATCCATCTTGTGGTAGAAACGTCCGTTTAGGATGACTTGGAAATAGAACCGAGCCTGACGGTAGTTAGACATCTAGTTAGTATCGAGGATCAAGATGAGAAGAAATTGCGCAACAAGGTGGTGTGACTGGTTAAGATTCAGTGGAGCGAGGATTCCAGAGACCGCACTTAGGAAACCATGAATCACGTAAAGGAAGCTTATCCTAGATGGATGCTAGAATAGTTGTTATATTGTTGTGTCATGTATGTATTGTTTTCATGGTTGCTTGTATACCTTTTGTACGAAATTTATGGCATGAATATGTGACTCCTTTGGGTTAACTCTTGTTGGTAACATCGGGGATAAAATTCTTTTAAGGGGGGTAGAATGTAGTGACCTTGAATTTGGACGTTTTAACTAGGCAATTATATATACTTATATAATTAGTATGTAGACTTTTGTAAATAAATAAAATCATTTTAATTAATTTTTGATGAGGGAAAAATCAATTTCAAATTTTTTTACAAAATTAAATAATAGGTAGAAAAATAGAAAATGTGACAGAAGAACGTTTTCCAAAATTTTGACCTTTCGGCACCGGAAAGTTATAAGGAATGTTGTTCGTTTTTGTGCACCATATGTACACATATATATTAGATAATTAACTAAACTAGTGCGAACCCGTTCTTCGCATAAGGACCGCACTCAACCTCTTATCATCATAACATGTTTAAATGATTTATATGATTTATTGATTAAGAAATAGTGATCTTTTTTTATCAATTTTCAAATAAGTTTGCTTTTTGTCTAAAACTTGTGTATAAATCTTTGCAAACAGTAATGCATATAGTACTGGTGCTTGATAAACAATTGTAAAATATCGAGCAAAAACGATTTCAAAGATAAAATTTTCACACAATACACATATATAAATTTATTGTGTGCATCACTCCATGCATCAGCTGTATTATATGTAACTTCATTTGGTGAGATACCTTTATCAATCATTTCCTTTAGTACTTGATGTTGTTGATTCCATTTGCTGCTTCGGTAATAACTATCTATAAGAGCAGTGCAGGTAACAACATTTGGTTTACACTTGACCATTGATCCAAAAATGCCAAAAGCAGCGTTAACATGATTCATGAGAACGCAAGTGCTGATGATGATCCCATAACTGACTATGTCTTGGAATACATTATGCAGCATCATATTATTGTAGAATGATAATATTAGAGGATAAAGAGATTTATTATTGTTTTGAATAATTCTTGTGAAAAATATGCTAAATCTAAAGCGTACATATTTTATGTCTGAAGTGTGGGAACTAACAACCATTATTCAACAATATTTATTTTAATGTGAAGAATATCATTGTATTTCTTTTACAGTCAAAGAAAATTCAATATAATAAGAAGCATATAATTGTATTTAATGCTTTTGAGCTTTCTAGTTCCATTTCTAATTCCATCTAACATTGTTGCTGTATTTTGGTAATGTTGGATTTCACCAGACTTGACTGTAATTTGTGAAAGTAGAACCAGTGGCTGGAAATTTTCAAAAAAATCAACGACATAGATTGGCTAAAAGAAATAAAATCAAACAGATTTAATAACTTTAATAATATGAATAATCAGAAAAGCTACGATTTTAAAAAATATTATTTTTAGCTATCAACAATGAATATCATTAGAAAGCATATTAAATTTGAGATTTAATAGTGAAATCGATTCTTAAATCCAATTAATGTAGAAAAATTATTACATTCCAAAGTTTGGAATAGAAAGAAATTAAAAACGCGACTGTTCATTTCCCAAAGTATGAAGGAGGCATGTGTGCTCTTGAAATCTAACTAAATAATCATATTATAGTATAGATAATAATACACTTAGGATAGATTATCTTATGTTAATTATAGTTAACATGTGATGTGACAATTCATAACTTTAAAAATAATAAACATTATACACACACACACACACACACACATATATACACTATTAAGTGTTGTCATATCATAATATTTTTCATAATTAGGCATCATTACCCATCATAAGCTTAAGGATTTCATTAGAGAAGGAGGGGGATGTGATAAGAGAGAGGAGTAGGAAGGTGATGTGATTTTTCAATATCATGACATATTATGTTAAATCATTAAAGGTAAATTAGTAATTTCCTCCAATTCTTTTTGCCTATAAATATACATCCACACGTACATTCTCATTTTCTTTCTCCTCTTCATTTCTAAAAATTCCTCTCTAAAATATCCATGGCTTCCATAGTTTGTAAAAGTTAGAAAAAACCACTCATTTCCACTCAAACTCTTCTCTTTAGATCACTAAAACGATTCTACGTCCATCTCTACACTTCCTTTTCCAAAATGAAGTCTTATTCCACCAAAAACACACGGGCCGAACCCAAATATGATCATGGCTGAGCCTAATCTAGACGTTTAGGCATCTACAAGCTTCACGTTTGGAAGTTAGGACCAAGTGCTAGCATATATCAAAGTTCTAGTAGAAGTTGCTTTAAGATTTGTAGAGCTTTCAATGAGTTAACTTCTAATTTTTGGAAAGAAAATTCAACTTGTTTTGATGCTATATATGTTATTAAATATTCTAGGTTGATATGTCTAATTACCATGTGAATTGGATAATATGTGATTGCAAGTTGGTTGTATGAATTGGATAAGTGATTTGGTTAAATATGTGATATATTTGGATATGTATATGTTTTATATGGATATGGTTATAGACATGTTATATTGGTTATGATATGTTGGTAGTCTTGGTTGTAAAACGGAACCCAAGTTATTAATGAGATGGTTGTGAACTGGTGTTGAAATGGTCGCAAAGCGATTTGAGATCCGATGGAAAGAAATAGGTTTTCTTTGGTTTGATTTTGGAAATGTTTTCCAAGTTAAAACTTGTTGAAATTTTCCAAACTTTTCACATAAAATAAATTTAAGAAAAAGTATGGCGTCGCTTGAGTCAATTGTAAGTTTCGCCTAGAGATCAACTCTAGCGAACTACACTTATAGCGATAGTCGTTATGGATGCAATTCGAAAAATTTCACGATTTCAAGATTTAAGTGTTTTCTTTGGATTGTTTTCGAAAACTCATTTCGAATTAATTTTGTAAGTCAAAAGTTTAGTTTTAAATATTTAATAATTTATTTATTCAATGTAAATTAATTTGGGTAGTTATTAATTAATTAATTAGGTTAAATAATTAGAGTTTAAGAAATTATTAACTAAGTAAATTATTTTTAGTTAAGTAAGTTTTAAATAATGATTAATTAAGATAAAAAGAAAACTAACTTTTGTTTAATCAAGTTATTTATTTCAATTAATTTTTAATAACAGTTAATTGTTTAATTAATTTTTATTTAATTAAAGGTTAATTATCCACTTAATGAGGGTTTAATTTATTAAATAAAATTAATTAAATATAGTATAATTAGGTTCAATAATAAATAAAATTTGGATTATTAATGATTTAATTAAGATTAATTAAGCTTTGATTGAGTTTAAACTCATGATTTAGCTAAAGTTTATTTATTTTAAGGTTTCATTAAAATCCCAATCGGTTATTTATCTTTAAAAAAATTTCTTGTTTGAGTGAATTGTTTTAAAAGATCTCTTATCCATGCTATTAAGTAGCCAAATGAATTAAAGTAAGTGTAATAAAACGATGATGCATTTTATTGAAAGTAAGTCGACTTGCACTCATCACAAATATCGCTTTGGGAACATGACAAATAAAAGAGGTTAATTTTGATAAGCGGGTCATGAAAATCTAAGCATATGGAACATATGTTCATATGTAAATCTTCACACCTTAATAGTCGGATAGTCCACTATAAATAACTTGACCCTTTAAAACTATCGAGGGTTGGTTTGAAGAGACCGGGATCGGATATTAGTTGTTATGCAAAAGCCATTTGGAACCAACGTAAACAATCAATTTGGAAATAGCAAAGGCAAGGTCCAAGAATTTTCTTGTTTAAGTGAATTGTTTTAAAACCAAGGATCTCTTATCCATGCTATTAAGTAGCCAAATGAATTATAGTAGTTGTGATAAAACGCTGATGCATTTTATTGAAAGTAATCGACTTACGCTCATCACAATTACCGCTTCGGGAACATGATAAATACTAGAGGTTAATTTTAATAAGTGGGTTATGAAAATCTAAGCATATGGAACATATGTGCATATGTAAATCTTCACATCTTGATAGTAGGATAGTCCACTATAAATAACCTGACCCATTAAAACTATCTAAGGTTGGTTTGAAAAGACCAGGATCAGATATTAGTTGTTATCCAAAAACCACTTCGAACCAACGTAAACATTCGAATTGGAAATAGTAAAGGCAAGGTCTAAGATAAAAACTTTTAAGTGCAAGGGCTACTTGCTACTAACCCTGAGGGTGACTTCCAAAAGGGTGTAGTGGAAATAGTACCTTCGGCTCGTTCATCTCATAAACGACTTGTATGGATAAATGCTGACATTGTGTCAACATCTGGAAGGAGATGTAGCATTCTAAGTGGTAGTGCTCTAGAAAAGGTAAATGTAGCCTTAGGCCTCATCAACCGGAAATGATGAAAACATGGTATGCAACAGGGCTATGTGGGTCGCTCTCAATAACGTATATCACCACCGTATCTAGAATCGATATTTGACCCTTTTTTGTATGCTCTAGTACGGTTGCTGATCCCAACCGTATTGGTGATGTATTTGGTACTACTAGTCAAGTGGTAGGTCGGTTCTGTGAAGCAGGGGTAAAAGATATTCTTGTCAGAACCGAGGTGTATTTTATCTAGAGGTGCATCTTCGGAAGGTAGTTCCTTACCTTGGTCATGTATGGAACCCATTGTCCAATAAGTGCCTTATAGAATTAGTTGTTCTCAAATATGTTGAAAGGTGAGATGCAAACATTTTAGCTATGTTCTATCTTACTTAAAAACCCTAGATATGATTATAACATCATTGAATTTGAATACGAAGTGTTTGATTACCGTAAGGTAAAAATCCATCCGTATTTATGTGTGGCATGGTCTTAGGAGATACCTTTGATTTTCAATTTGTTTTATAAAAGAAAGAATTAAGTTGTTTGAGTTTACTCACACCAGACCCATGTCTGATCCGGAGTTTTTCTTCTTCTAAAACTCTTGGGTACTCAAATTTTTATAAGTAGCCAAGTGATCCAGGTTTCTCACGATAGCATTTTGGAGGAGCTGGAGCAGGTGGCTTCACTGATAGTTAGCTTGTATCTATTTCCGCTGTGTATGTATACATATGTATTTTGGACTTTTGATATAAGGACTAGTAGTTATAGTTGTCCTAGTGTAGAGCTTGTACTATTATGACTCTGATGTATTATGATAGTAATGACAAAGTATAATCCTATATTATACATTATATGTTGTTCCTTTCCAATATGGGATTCTATGACTATCAAATTTACTTCTTATCTTTCTTTTTCTTTTACATATAATGACTCATCTTTCAAAGTAGGCAGCTCGTTACAACTGGAGTTGGATGTGTTTAGTGACCAAAGAAGTCTTCTTTTCCTCTAATTTTCGACGTTGATGTGACAATATGTTATCCAAGGAATAACATTAATTTCGAGATAGTAGTCATAGTCAGTATTCTTATCCTATTATTATTTCCATCGTGAGTTTAGATTTCTATCAGTCTCTGATAATGCTCAAGCTTATTTTCCGGTACCAAATCCAATGATCCATGCTTTGATGGACTTGGGTTTCAATTTTCGTTGACAATTTGGCCCATTAAGGTATAGCTTGTTACAATACACAAGCATGATAAAGATTTATATGGAATTCCACCTACTAAGCACTCAATAAAATCAGTTTACAAGCTTTTAACCCAATCATAACAAATATCCAATGATCGACACAATCGAATTCGAGACAATTCGAACAATCAAAACAAAACTTCTTTCTTTGGAGAGTGCTAAAGACTGCACTTCTTACCCAAGGCAAGATATGTTGTACGTGTTTAATAAATTCTTCCCTTTGTACATTATGCAAGGCTTCAAATGAAATGAACATTCATGTGTTCTTTGAACGCCTAGTAATTATCCGAATCTGGTCCAAGATCCTAATGGTTAGAGGGTATCATCATCGTTACAAGAATAGTTCTCTTGAATGGCACACTATACTCTTAGCAACTAGATGGAAAATGGAAGTTTGAGAGTTCTTTTGATGACATTGAAAATCGCATTGGTTGCGGTATGGAAGGAAAGAAATTTTAGGCTCTTTGAAGGAAATGAAAGGATAGAGGAGGAAATCATTCACCTTTATCTACGCAATATTAGGGAGAAAGTATTGAAATGGAATGATATTCTCAAAGCTGGATATCATGATAATTTGTTTTTACAAAGATAGCTTGGTTTTTGCGCTTGGCCAGGCATTTTTTCTTTTGTATATATTTTGTTTTTGATTTAATAGAAAAGGGTAAGGGCCTCTCTAAAAATTCTTCTTAAATTCCAAAATAAAATTATGTAATTAAATCTAATTTAGCGCTTATCGATATCGTATATCGATTAATATTTACAGCTAATATAAATTTTTTAATAACATTTGTTCATCAAATAAAAATCAAATTTGATAATTAATATTTTAAAACATTGATTAATTTATAACAATTACAAATTAATTCAATCGTTTGGTCAAAGGAATATTCATCATTTTGCATGTGTGACTCATTAGGTGTAAATTTGGTCGGCGACTAATATCGAATTATTCGAATATTAATATTCCCACGTTATTTAGCAAATGATGTGACATTTTATCCAAATTTATCGCTTACTTGGTTTTCAATAAAATCATATTTTACTTTGTTAAGTGTTATCTGTTTGTGACTATTATTTACACCAATTCCTTCATTTAAACTATATCACCTTGGACTTATGGAATTTGGTAATGGTCAAAATTCCAGTATCATCCATATTCAACTCTAAATTCTAAACAAAAAGTCCACAGTTCAATAATAACAACTATTACTAACTGCAATTCTCTAGCCAATGACTTTGACTTTGAGTTAACTTCAGTTGACCGTGATACTAACCCCATATAACCGAGGAGATGAATCCTTTCTTGTATAGTGTTTCCCTTCCAATACTTCCACTTAACCAACTATAGTCACTAAATAGACGTCGTACCATGAATTGACTATAATCAAAGCAGAGCATTCATATTAAAGACAAATAATATTTCAAGTCGAGAGAACTATGTAAATCAGTCACATCGATATTTCCTATTTACCTTAGTTATATCAACCAGCAAAAAACTGTCGAGTGTGTCATTCCATAGTTATCCAATAACTATCAGTATGTAACCTCTTGGTTTCCCTAGAAACCATGAGTAATGCACTATCCTACACTTGGAGAGCGTTACGTACTCTAATCTCAACAAATGTATTGATATCTAGTCTCGATACAACTTGACTATGAATATTTAAAATGGTATATTTATTTTCACTTTGATAAATTACTCACAGTTCAACACTTTATTACTACTACCAAAAAATGCACCATTTATTGATTATCTATTGAACATACCTTTAGTTAAATTAATTAATTAATATAACACATTATACCAAATACATAATAGAAATGAAACACATTTTATTTTGAACAAGATTAGTTATCGATTTAGATATGTAACAAATTGCATATTTGCCCCTAGGGCGAACCCCATACTCTATCATTTTCCCACTTACACTTAGGGTTAATTATGAAATCTTATTCCAACTTCTCCAATTGATTTCCTCAAAACTAATTGGACCAGTCCTTTGGTGAATGGATATGCTATTATGCTTCAATCACCTAATCTGTCAATTTACTCTCCTCAATGTTGATAAACTATTTTGTCATATGGAACAAATAGGAGTACGTCTCTCAACTTTTAGTGAGGTCTAAGTTCTATTACGAATTATATCGTGACATTGTTATCAGATAACATGTTATGGGATTCTCAACATTTGGAATCACCTTCAGCTTAGCTATAAGTGCATATATATTTATATACTTTGCTTTTATTTCGGCGCTATTCAATGCAACGTCTTAGCCGTTTTCCATTGAATCAGCCAAAGTCTTTCATTAGGAACATTTCCAACTTAAAGATTCTTAACTTAAATTTGTTATCGACACATTATACTCAATATCCCGTATGAAGTTTGAGTCCAAAAATGTGACGCCCCACCTCTATACCCACGCTAGCCAAGAACACTACGGTGTAGTGCTGTCAACTAGCACGGAGAATAAGGCTGTTGAGGAGCGGCCATCAATAGTTAGGCCTTACACTAGTATTGGTTATCTCGATAGGAGTGGTATATAAATATAAATATTCTTTCATTTTTCATCTCTGATTTATTTTCTCCCATCGCATACCCCAATTCCAGTATAAAATGAACTACGATGGTTCATAATAGTTTAGAACATAAAATATAAAATATTACACAGATAATATAATGCGGAACACAAATAAAACATAAAGTCTCATATATACAATAACTGATGTCAGTTACAATACATTTGATACAATACATAAGACACGGTACATATGATACAACTACCACAGTCGACTCAAGAAGTTACATATACAAGTACATTAACGTATATAATATACATGAATACATATCTTCCTATCCAATTTTTCAGACTACAACAAATGACGACGACTACTCCAAAAGATATGAAAGAACTTCATAGCTCTAGCAGCAACCCAAAGCTGAATATCTACAACCTGAAATACTCGGTCTGACCCGAGTATTAGATTCAAAAGAAAATAATACTCGGGTCAGTCTAATTCAAACTCAGTCTATTAGTGCACAGAAGCAATAATAATTAATTACTGAATAGACGACAGTAATTAAACCAAATCAGAATGCAATTCAGAATATTGAATTGAAATGAACAAACAGTTCAAACCATTGAAATATCAATTAAAATATTAATTCAAGTAGGGCTGCAGTACACGCACGCGTGCACTGCCTCGCCACTACTGCATAAGGAATACGCAAAAAGATCCATAAGTCAAAACAAATAGAATATCATACACGTCGTACTGTGTGGCTGCAGTTCACGCTTGCGTGCACTGCCTTGCCACTATAGTGCTATCGTACCCAAAAACTCAATTCCGTATGGCTGCAGTTCACGCTTGCGTGCACTACCTTGCCACTATAGTGCTGTCGTACCCAAAAACTCAATTCCGTGTGGCTGCAGTTCACGCTTGCGTGCACTGCCTTGCCACTATAGTGCTGTTGTACACAATAAAAATTCACACACGAGCACAAGGTCAAACTCGAAAACCGAGTTCAACACAAGTGTAATGCTAACACAACGTGAACAGTGCTTAAACAAGAACCAGAACACAAATCCAGACCAGGCAATAAAAGAAGCACAACTGAAATGCACACAACACATGTGCCAGATACAAGTGCTCGTACACATAAATACTCAAAGTCAAGAATACAGGTTACTGCATATTAAATATGCAAACAAAATGAAGGCAAGAAAACAACACAGCAATGAACACATTGGAGCTGTAGTTATGCCATTCACACACACATATATATACATATATGTATGTATATACATGGTGATAACCAGCAAACATTTCCGAAAGAAATAATTAGCAAACTACTGCAAATTTAAAAGAAAGAAAAACTTTATTCAAATGCCAAGCTTCAAAGATAAAACATGCAGTATGCTGTGATACAAGCATGCAACAACAAGAAAACCAGTTCAATATGATGATAACACAGCAATGGACCAAAGCTCAATGCATATGAAATGGCAACTCAGTAATGAATAAAGCATTCACTCAAAGTCCATATGTCGTTTGGATATACAACCATTCATGAATGAAAATGATCAGCAACTATAAAGTGCAGTGGTGCTACAGAAATGTACCAAGTAACCAGAGGATGAATTCAACATGAAAACTGCATCAGGGCGATCAAATGGACAGTGACAGTGAGGACTACAAACATGGAATGGGTATGCAACCAGAACTGTTCAGAAAAGTGAACAAAACTGCAAAAGGCACCAAGTAAAGGACATGAACAGTGAACATCAATTGTTAACATGCACATGTTTACAACATAAAGTATGAATGACTAGAATAATCATCATATAAAACTGCATGAACAAGAGTGGAAACGGCAGCAACTCGAAGCACTAATCAAATTGCCAAACCCAGTGTACATATGAAGACCAAAGTGCAATACTAGGTGAATGAATTCATATTTACACACGCATGTTAACATAACCAGGCAGCAGGTCAACTCAGGACATCAAGACAACCCAATGGAGCAGTCACATAAAAGACGAACACATTATCAAGTCAGAGCCGAGTTTGACAGTGTCAAACATCGAAGTGATAAGCTTATAACAAGTACCACTTCAAGTTCAAAGGGAACATGATCAAGACAGTAGCCAAGGTAATCAACAAGACTGAGAATGTCTGCAGTGGTACAACTCAAGGGTTTACCAGAAGTCAAATTGTGAAGTCACGAAAAGAAATCAAAGTCTCAGGTCAAAAACAGTCGATAAATCCAAGTTAAAACTCAGCAAGGTACAAGTCGAAGTCACTCGAAGGCAACCTCGTGGTGGACACGAAGTTAATCCAATTCGATACACAAATATACGAAATTGCCAAAACCAGAAATCATCGACATCTCAACAAAACAGTGCCGAGACAACCAAGTAGAGAAAGATGTGAGTAAAACTCACTCAAGTTCAAAAGTCATGGAACGGAAATAGAACAAAAATCAGAAATCACTAAAACTCGAAGCAACATTAGCCAAGAATTCAAGCAACAAAATACACAGATAACTCGAGACATGAATTAGATGTGAGCAAACTCACCGTGTCGACGAATTAAAGGAGCAACCGAATGTCGAAGCAAGCAACGCGAGCGCCACAAGAGACGAGCAACCATCGGAATCGAAACCCTAATTTCCAGAGCAGAGAGAGAACGAAAGGAACGGTCGCCATTATTTCGTGATTTGGTTAGGGTTGGTGAACGAAATGAAAAATGGATAAAAAGGGGGGGGCGGTTCGAAATTAAAGAGGGGATAAGGCCAAATAAGTAAATAAAAATAAAAAGAAAACTTTTATTTAAAGTCCTAAATTTCTTTTATCAATTTATAAATCAATTTTAATTCAAAATTTAAAAACTTCAAATAGAAGTTTGTGTCAATATTAATCGTTTAAATTGTTGATTATAATTGATGCAAAATACCGGGTTGTTACAGACTCTCCTCCTTAAAGAAATTGCGTCCACGCAATCCTAAGGAATAAATGGACAAAAGGTAACAACCATAAGAGCATGAGAAGGTAAGCTTTTAATTTCATAAAAGAAATTCCCAAATTCTCAACAAAGTTTGATTATCAAATAGATAATCAGAATAAAGAAATCTTAAAACAGCAAAATCAGCAAATCTAATTATCAACAAAGATAATTAGAAAACACAAATATCTAACTATCAAAAACGATAATCAGGAATTACCTCAACGGTAATCAAATTCCAAATTAGCAAATATTCAATCATCAAAACGATAATCAAATATTGAATCACAAATATTTAATTATCACAAACGATAATTAAATCTCAAATATCTAATTATCACAAGCGATAATCAGGAACAATAAATATCTGATTATCAAAAACGATAAATTAGAAATCACAAACATCCGATTATCAAAACGATAATCAGAAATTACCACAACGGTAATCAAATTTCAAATCATAAATATTTAATTATCACAATTGATAATTAAATCTCAAATTGCAAATGTTTAATTATCACAAACGATAATTAAACCACAAATATCTAATTATCACAAACGATAATTAGAAACAATAAATATCTGATTATCAAAAACGATAAATCAGAAATCACAAACATCCGATTATCAAAACGATAATCAGAAATTACCATAATAGTAATCAAATTTCAAATCACAAATTTTTCAATTAACGAGTCCGAAACTAACCGAAATAGCAAACGCACATGACCCATAACCACGAGTTTTACTAAATCGTTTAATTCACTTCGTCGTTTCCTTGAAAGTGCAAAATTGTGTATTTTAAATAAATAACATTTTACATTCTCAAACGGACAAGTCCGGAATTAAGCGAATTAGTAAAAGAAAGGGGTCATAGTCCTCGATTTTCCTGAAACGTTTAAATCGCTTCCTCATTCTTTTGAAAGCGCAAATCGTAAAAATTCTGAAAACAATTTTGATTTATATTTAAAACAATTTTTAAAACACGTGATTAAAGCAGCAACATCCGTAGCAACTTCGACATACGTCAAAATTTCATCGAAATAATTGGCATCAAAATATAATACCAATGAATTTTCATTTATCGAAAATGTCGCAGGAATCTTTTCAAAGATAGAAAAGGATATCGTACCCTAAACTTGTATTCATAACAAGTCAATAACACACGAATTCACCAATGCACAAGAATTGATAAAACTTATCAATAGAAATCACGAAAATTGGTGAAGCAAAAATTCTAGAAATCATCACAAGAAATCCAGAAATCACAAGATGAAAGTATGAAAACTCGAACGGAGTATGAAAACTCGAACGGAGTATGAAAACTCGAACGGAGTATGAAAACTCAAACGGAGTATGAAATAGAATAAAAGATATGGCATAACATAAAATATCCATAATGACATACTACTATAAGTATGTAAATAATGATCAACAGGAGATCAACCGATAAGAGGTATGGCATAAATATGAAATATCCATACTGACATACAACTATAAGTATGCAGATAATGATCAACATGAGATCAACCGATAAGAGATATGGCATAAATATGAAATATCCATACTGACATACAACTATAAGTATGCAAATAATGATCAACAGGAGATCAACCGATAAGAGATAATCAGTATCACAACAATCTTCTCAAAGATCCAAAGAGGTATCATACCCCAAATTTGTACCCATGACAAATCAATAACATATGAATTCACCAATGCACAAAAATAGGTGAAGCATAAAATTTCCAGAAATCAACATAAGGAATCTAGAAATCACAGAAAAAGGGAAAGAGGCCTATCACATGACGGTCCGAAGACCAAGGGGAGCTACCCCACATGTGTGAATGGAATCACACAGATTGAGGTCAAGACTAACCAAAAAGCAGAAAGGTATGTGTGAATGGAATCACACAAGTGGTGTCTAGTCTGACCATCAGAACGATCATCATGATCAACGAGGAGTGTCAATTACACTAAGCATGTGTGAATGGAATCACACAGATTGAGGTCAAGACTAACCAAAAAGCAAAAAGGTATGCGTGAGTGGAATCACACAAGTGGTGTCTAGTCTAACCTTGCAATGAAAGAGACATCGCGCAATTGCTAGTCTAATTCATAAAGCGATCATCAAGATCAACGAGAAGTGTCAATTACACTAAGCTAGTGAATATAAAAGTTTAGCTTCATGTTCCATAACCACTAGCTTAACTTAAATATTTACGAACAAATTGTAGATCTTCACTAGAAAAATGTCACAAGTGGTTCAATCGAACAAGTCCAAAAATTAACCGACGAGTAAACGCAAGCGTTTCATACCACTTGCTTTGCTAAGCCGTTTAATTAGATTTCTCATACGAGTGAAAATAAAGGTTTGTATATACTAATAGATCGGAAAACGGTTTAGGAAAAGATTTTGATATTGAAAATAGAGTTGAAAACATTTTGATAAAAGAGTTTTGATATTTACTACTAGTATTAAAACGTTTATATATTTTTTTAAAGTGACAAATCACAAAAATGATTGTAAAATCAATCAATCACAAGAATTCACATACGAAGACGTGAATAGAATCCAAAGAAATCGATACCGAATTCATCGAAAGGTATGTTCACAAAAATTCCCGAAGAAATGGTCATCAAAGTTGCTACTAAATGATAGCAACAAATCGGGAAATTAACAAGAATCAATTAAATTTGGAAACCAAATCAATTCACTAAAATTCACATTCGAAGATGTGAATAAAAACCAAAGAATTCGATTCTTAAATCCATCAAAGTAGGAATATCCAAAAATTCCAGAAATAGAAGTTATCAAAGTCGACAAAGAAGATAACAACTAATCGAAAAAGAAGAATCGATTAACAATTGGAAAAAAAACAAAGCAGAACGAGCATAAATGCATAAATGACTTCAACAAAAATAAAAATCGAGTCAATGTCGAAGTCAACAATTAATGGCCCTAATAGAGTACAAAACGATTCAACATCATCATAAAAGGACTCAACGTCAAACCAAATCAGAGTCTTGGAAATCACGAATTTAGAAATTTCTCAAAAACAAAGTGACCGAAGTCGAATGGAATTCAAGCAGAGGAAAACATAAAATATCAAGTTCGGAATCGCTGAGATTCGGACAAAATCAATCATCGGCTAAATCAAATCAAAGCCGAAAACACCAGAATCAAAATCAAATGCATATGAATAAGCGTTAGGAATTCATAACTAACAATTCAAAGACAATCATATGCAAATATGAGAGATAAAACGTCGACAAATAGTTGTAACACATGTACTATCTAAGTTACGTTTTATATTTGTTCTAAACCCCAGGCTCTGATACCAAGCTGTGACGCCCCACCTCTATACCCACGCTAGCCAAGAACACTACGGTGTAGTGCTGTCAACTAGCACGGAGAATAAGGCTGTTGAGGAGCGGCCATCAATAGTTAGGCCTTACACTAGTATTGGTTATCTCGATAGGAGTGGTATATAAATATAAATATTCTTTCATTTTTCATCTCTGATTTATTTTCTCCCATCGGCATACCCCAATTCCAGTATAAAACGAACTACGATGGTTCATAATAGTTTAGAACATAAAATATAAAATATTACACAGATAATATAATGCGGAACACAAATAAAACATAAAGTCTCATTTATACAATAACTGATGTCAGTTACAATACATTTGATACAATACATAAGACACGGTACATATGATACAACTACCACAGTCGACTTAAGAAGTTACATATACAAGTACATTAACGTATATAATATACATGAATACATATCTTCCTATCCAATTTTTCAGACTACAACAAATGACGACGACTACTCCAAAAGATATGAAAGAACTTCATAGCTCTAGCAGCAACCCAAAGCTGAATATCTACAACCTGAAATACTCGGTCTGACCCGAGTATTAGATTCAAAAGAAAATAATACTCGGGTCAGTCTAATTCAAACTCAGTCTATTAGTGCACAGAAGCAATAATAATTAATTACTGAATAGACGACAGTAATTAAACCAAATCAGAATGCAATTCAGAATATTGAATTGAAATGAACAAACAGTTCAAACCATTGAAATATCAATTAAAATATTAATTCAAGTAGGGCTGCAGTACACGCACGCGTGCACTGCCTCGCCACTACTGCATAAGGAATACGCAAAAAGATCCATAAGTCAAAACAAATAGAATATCATACACGCCGTACTGTGTGGCTGCAGTTCACGCTTGCGTGCACTGCCTTGCCACTATAGTGCTATCGTACCCAAAAACTCAATTCCGTGTGGCTGCAGTTCACGCTTGCGTGCACTGCCTTGCCACTATAGTGCTGTCGTACCCAAAAACTCAATTCCGTGTGGCTGCAGTTCACGCTTGCATGCACTGCCTTGCCACTATAGTGCTGTTGTACACAATAAAAATTCACACACGAGCACAAGGTCAAACTCGAAAACCGAGTTCAACACAAGTGTAATGCTAACACAATGTGAACAGTGCTTAAACAAGAACCAGAACACAAATCCAGACCAGGCAATAAAAGAAGTACAACTGAAATGCACACAACACATGTGCCAGATACAAGTGCTCGTACACATAAATACTCAAAGTCAAGAATACAGGTTACTGCATATTAAATATGCAAACAAAATGAAGGCAAGAAAACAACACAGCAATGAACACATTGGAGTTGTAGTTATGCCATTCACACACACATATATATACATATATGTATGTATATACATGGTGATAACCAGCAAACATTTCCGAAAGAAATAATTAGCAAACTACTGCAAATTTAAAAGAAAGAAAAACTTTATTCAAATGCCAAGCTTCAAAGATAAAACATGCAGTATGCTGTGATACAAGCATGCAACAACAAGAAAACCAGTTCAATATGATGATAACACAGCAATGGACCAAAGCTCAATGCATATGAAATGGCAACTCAGTAATGAATAAAGCATTCACTCAAAGTCCATATGTCGTTTGGATATACAACCATTCATGAATGAAAATGATCAGCAACTATAAAGTGCAGTGGTGCTACAGAAATGTACCAAGTAACCAGAGGATGAATTCAACATGAAAACTGCATCAGGGCGATCAAATGGACAGTGACAGTGAGGACTACAAACATGGAATGGGTATGCAACCAGAACTGTTCAGAAAAGTGAACAAAACTGCAAAAGGCACCAAGTAAAGGACATGAACAGTGAACATCAATTGTTAACATGCACATGTTTACAACATAAAGTATGAATGACTAGAATAATCATCATATAAAACTGCATGAACAAGAGTGGAAACGGCAGCAACTCGAAGCACTAATCAAATTGCCAAACCCAGTGTACATATGAAGACCAAAGTGCAATACTAGGTGAATGAATTCATATTTACACACGCATGTTAACATAACCAGGCAGCAGGTCAACTCAGGACATCAAGACAACCCAATGGAGCAGTCACATAAAAGACGAACACATTATCAAGTCAGAGCCGAGTTTGACAGTGTCAAACATCGAAGTGATAAGCTTATAACAAGTACCACTTCAAGTTCAAAGGGAACATGATCAAGACAGTAGCCAAGGTAATCAACAAGACTGAGAATGTCTGCAGTGGTACAACTCAAGGGTTTACCAGAAGTCAAATTGTGAAGTCACGAAAAGAAATCAAAGTCTCAGGTCAAAAACAGTCGATAAATCCAAGTTAAAACTCAGCAAGGTACAAGTCGAAGTCACTCGAAGGCAACCTCGTGGTGGACACGAAGTTAATCCAATTCGATACAAAAATATACGAAATTGCCAAAACCAGAAATCATCGACATCTCAACAAAACAGTGCCGAGACAACCAAGTAGAGAAAGATGTGAGTAAAACTCACTCAAGTTCAAAAGTCATGGAACGGAAATAGAACACAAATCAGAAATCACTAAAACTCGAAGCAACATTAGCCAAGAATTCAAGCAACAAAATACACAGATAACTCGAGACATGAATTAGATGTGAGCAAACTCACCGTGTCGACGAATTAAAGGAGCAACCGAATGTCGAAGCAAGCAACGCGAGCGCCACAAGAGACGAGCAACCATCGGAATCGAAACCCTAATTTCCAGAGCAGAGAGAGAATGAAAGGAACGGTCGCCATTATTTCATGATTTGGTTAGGGTTGGTGAACGAAATGAAAAATGGATAAAAGGGGGGGGGGCGGTTCGAAATTAAAGAGGGGATAAGGCCAAATAAGTAAATAAAAATAAAAAGAAAACTTTTATTTAAAGTCCTAAATTTCTTTTATCAATTTATAAATCAATTTTAATTCAAAATTTAAAAACTTCAAATAGAAGTTTGTGTCAATATTAATCGTTTAAATTGTTGATTATAATTGATGCAAAATACCGGGTTGTTACAAAAAATTCCTTCTTAAGGTGTTCGTTGTTTCTATAAATAATTCTCTAGTATTTCATAAAAATAATGGAACATCTCAAACAACCATTTAATGATCTTAATTTGGATGTGATATTTACCTCAAGTATCAAATGCTTCAATTATCAAATACATTGACAAACTATGATATCATAGACAACATAACATGTACGATAATTCCTATTGCCAATGCATAAGGAATCCATCTGTGTTAAACTTTTTTAATAAGGTTTCCTTGCATATTGTCTAGGACATTCCCAATATATTTTATACTTACTATAAAAGACATCATTACAAATCCAACAACGAGTATTAAAAACAACTAAAGCCGGTATAACAAAAGTACATCTTTAATAATCAGTAATATATTATGGTCTAGAGATATCTATGAACCTTTTAACCTTCTTTCTTATGAACATATGCTTCCTTTGCATTTTGACTAATAATAAAACTATTTGATATTTATATCAAAATAGTTTTTCAATTTTGATGCTATTCCAAATAATACTTTCGTATTTGTTTTGAATCGTATCTAAGGGCCCACAACTCAATATCGCTCCAACTGACTTCAAGACAATTTGGTTGTGTCGTGGAAATAGTCTAATCTAAATCTATATTTCGATCTTTCTACTTCAACACATATATACCGAAACATAAATTCATACCATGTGATAATTTTGTGAGCAAAATCCAAACCAACTTGAGCTCATTGAATGGTGAATTTGTTACGATAATTTTAACAATTGAATTTCATGATATTATTCTTATTAATCTGGCTTGCAATTTTCCAACAACATTTTAATTTTTCTTAAAGACACATTTGTGATTAGTGAGTCATATCCCTTCAGATACAAATATCAAAATCATATTTTGATAGTGTACTCAGAATCTATTTCGAAACTGCGCATTGTACATACTCTTAATGATTTAATTAAACAAATGAGGATTATTTATTCTTGACATTGACAAGAAATCGTAATTTCTCTTTACTGTATACGAATACTTATTTGACGTTCTAATGTATTTGTGTTCATTTGGGTTCGACCAATCACAATCTCATTTCATCCCTTGTAATCCGTTTTATCATAGGATCGCATCCAAATCCATTTCATACCAATAACTTCTTAAAGTAGTTTCTTCGCTTCGAAGTTGGTTTATTGAAGCAATGGTAGTTTCTCAATGTAACAGAATGGGAATTCATAAGCATTTTATGAGTTACCTTCTATAAAACTGATTTTGCATTAATTCATAATATAAAATTAGTGATCTATTGACTATCGTTTTCAAAATTCTCTTGGGAAAATTCATACAAGATCCCTTACGCACAATTATTATGTTCGGTCTCTCGACTCGCAAAACCTCCAACTCCTTAGCCTAGGAGATATAGGGGTTTCTTATAAACCCTTATCTTGTATGGCTTGTAAACTATTCTTTGGATGATGTTAGACTTAATTTTGCATACTACTCTTAAATATGCACCTTACAAAAAGAGTTTAACTTAACTTCACTTGTCATTAATCATGCTTTGTCCAACAAAGTTCGATTACTCCTTATCAACACATCATTATGTATTATAGGAATGAGTGTTCTTTGAGACTGAATCTTTATTATATTAGGTACATAGGGAACTCTTTCTAATATACTCACTCATTTGACCAAATCGAATCATTTCTATTGCATGTTTTATTATTTACTTCCATTTTATAATCTATTAGTTTATTGTAGACATATACATGTGTGACGACCCACCTTTTTGGATGATCAAAGTCGACAATAAACCATCCATGTCTAGATCAAACCATTCAAAAGGGAAAATTATCAATGGGATTTAATAAGAAAATAAGAGAAAAGAAGTAAAACAAAACATAGAATCACGCAGTGGAATGACAAAATATAATAATCAAATAAACATTTCATGAAGCTGTTTTACAATATATATTTGATTTCAATTTTTAGGACATAACCAGGGTACAATTAACAAACATACAAAAATAATACAGTGGAATAATAATAGTAAATATGTTCTAGCAAATTCCATTTTCATCTTTAAGGAATATTGTCTTCAAACACTAAAATACCCAGGCTGACACAAGCATAATGAAAAGAAAATTCACTTGAGTCGGAGCTAAAAGTTATTATGTAAGTTAAATTAGTAACAAGTAAATATGAGTGTAACGCTTTAGAGATGTTACAGGATTTTCCATATTCTATCAAGTGTACAACATGAGTGCAATAACTTAAGAGACATTACGGGATTTTCCATTTCATAAGGATCCATCAAACTATCTACATATAACAAGATACGCTATATATGTAATGTCTATTAATAAAATAAATATTTTCCTAGCGTTAAGGCTTTACATTAATCCCTCTTAACATATTTTTAAGCATTGTCCTACAGTTTGCCTAAGTAACACAACCGTAACGTCGATAGCCAGGGAGGCGCTGTGATAGGACTACACTAAAAAAAATCGTAATGGTCGCGAATAAGGATAAAAGCATGACAAAGCACGTGAAGCGATGCCCAAGGTAGGATACCCTTTTGCGTTTCCAGACCAGTGGTAACCCCTAATGGCCCACTACGAACATCCACCCATAAAAAAATCATGGTGCACTAATCGAGTCAAAATCAACAATACTAAAAGGTTATTATCTCAACGGACATTTCCACAAGACATTTATTTACTTATTCAAATTTTTACATATTTAAGTTCTTCCTTATCTTCCCATAGTCACCTTAATAGTTTTATTAATCTATTTAATTTCTTGTAACTCCTCAGTTATTGCATATTCATTGCTTATTAAAATTTTAAAATTACAACATTTCCTTCAATGTTTTCTATCCCTATTTTTCGATATGCTTATAGGGTCCACAATTATCAAGAAATCTAGGTCTAACAAAGCGGTCAAGTGCTATTCGGCTTTTGGGGTGCTTCCCTATATTATGGTTATGCTCTTCTAAGTCCATTCCTTATCATATGATCACCGATCTATAAGTAATCAAAGTAAGAATATAAATTTAACTTTATTTATTTTGTGACATGTAGTTACTTTGTCTATCCTTTGGAAATTTGGTCGTCACTACTTCTATAGTTGGTATTTATAAAGTTAGGTGTATATTCAAAAATAAATACACATTTATATACAGTATGGATTTTGAAAAATATTTTCGAAAATAAAAAATGCACCACCCATACATAAACTTTCTCCGTTGATAGATAACCTAAGCTCTGATACTAAATGTAACAACCCGCCCCAAAAAATACCAAAATTTGACCTAGAAAAGGCCCATCGAAACTCAGATCCACTCCAAAGCTGGCCATTGGTTGGTAAAAAGAAAATCAATACTGAGCTATCTATCCATTCTTTCAGAACTAACAGCGGGAAAAAATAAAATATAATAACAATAAAAGTTCCAATTTATTTTAACTTATTCCAAATGTCACAATACATAACAACAACTATTACAATATTTTGTTCAAAAATACATTTTATGGGTACAATAGAAAATAACTTGAAAAGGTAGGCAACAACTGCCACAAGTTTCACTCTTGCCATCTTCAAGCGTCATCAATTCCTTCTCTAACATGTGTTGAACTGAGGAAGGAGTCAGAACAACAAATGTCTAGTGAATAAAAACCTCGAGCTTGATTGTTTCAGTACTTAACATAATATTTTAAAATAATAATATTTCTTATGTATTTAAAACCATTCAATACTTCATACAAGAAAAGTAGGCGGGCTCTCGATCGACCACTTAATACCTTCCATTCCCGAAGCAGGTTTCCAATCCCATAACCCATCACCAATGTCATAAATGTCTAATAATGCAAGAGATAGAACTCAGGCCACTTAATTTCTTTTAATGGAAAATGGGTAGACTCTAAACGTTTAAAACCACAATTAAGGAAGGCCACTGTCATTTAATACATATCCCAAGGCGGACTCCATATAGGTATCTATCCAGCTGACATTGCATGGAAATATCAGACACTTAATACTTCCTATTAAAATGGACCTTTTTGAGATATCGTTAACCCTGTCTAAACCCAATACTGACCATTTAATACTTCATTTGGGGAAGAAGACGGGCCTCAAACAACCACTTAATACCTCCAAAACCCAAAGTAGGTCCTTCGTCTTATGACCCGTATCCACGATAACGTTTCACATTAGCCCGACTATTCGTAGGTGCTAGTAGCCAAATTAGCTAACCATATTTTCCTCTATAGAATTGGGACTAACCTCATGTCATCGTAGTTACTTATCATAGATGATGTCTCACATCAGCCCCAAAGTCACGCTACTGGTAGCTAAGTTAGCTAGGTAGACTTCCCTGTGTCTTTTGACTGACCTCGCATCAGTTATGACTTAGTCATATTTTACAACACTCTTTATACATTATCACACACCTACCATGATCATTAATTAGGCTGTATAAGAATTCTTCTTACTATGCCTTGACAATAAAGTACTTTCCTAAAGAGGATTTAATGATAGTTATTACCTAATTAAGCATGAAATTATACGTTATAATTATATGTTTATTACGCTAATTAATATATTAATAAATACGCACTTACTTTTTTCTTTGCATGCGCAAATTACGCCCAAACTAATGTTGAAATGTCAACTCCTTTTTAACCATAATAATACAAGTCTTTTCTTCCATATTATTAATGATTCCAAAATTCGAATATCCATAACAAGGTATTCTAATACCCATAACAAGGATTCAATGCTCATATCCTAAAATTGTAATAAATTGACCTATATATAGAATCTAAATCCAACTTATCTCATATTAAAACAATGGAATATACCAAAAGTGGAAACTTATAATTTAATCAATTCTACACTCTATTCAACTTCTCTTACATGAATTTAGACAAGAGAAATTCTATTAAATTTTATAAATATAGACGGTGTAAACTACGAATAAAGATTAATGCTTTACACACTATTTCTTTCTAAAATCCCCTTAATCTGATCTGAAGAAAAGGAATAAGAAGTGGAATAGAAGGCAGAACGCATAAATCCGTATTCTTAAAAACTCCATTATTTCAATACAAAACAATCAAGATTCAACCTTAGAATTAACATTTTGCTTTGGAGGAATTATAAAGATTTTTAGTATGGTGTTTTCATAATTTGAAACTCCCTAAGGCACATATCAAATCCAAACTATACTATTCAACCACTAAAATAGAAAAAAAACTAAGTTTTTCACTCATAGCTGATCCTTAGCTTTGCTTGTCTTTGGAGTTGAAATGCCAATTATAATCTCCTTCTGAACTCTTCTTATTGATATATATAATAAGGGAGTTGTGTATATATTAGATTCAGAAATGTTGAAGGAGAAGATGTTTAGAAATTAATAATAAATAAAGATAGATATTAGGATAACTTACCTGAAACCCTAACGGAATTTTCTGAATCTAAGAAGAGATAAACCGACAGAGCTTCATCGATGTTTCCAAAATATTCAGGGTCTTTGTTATCGAGGTTGAAACGCACCTGAAGCGTAGGATGAAATAGGTTAAAAATCATAAAATCTGATACGCCTAAATTTAGAAAATCCTAGATGCCATCTATTCAGAACCGATCGACCGCCACCTTCAACTGTTATGGGTTGATTGGTCCCGATGAAGGAATCGAATGATGTGTATTTATTTAGGAAAAATTGTTGCTATTATTTATTAATTTATTATATTCCTTAATTGTTGTTAATGTTAATGGTTCTTAAAACCCCAAGTCTAATCTCAGTTAATTTTCAAAATTTTGAATTTAATTATTTATTTGAAGTCAAATTCAAATTAAATTATTTTGAACCTAAAAACTTCAAGTGCCCATAACCTCTTTGTTTGAGTTCCGTTTTCAGCATATTATGTATGGAAAGAGACCAAAATTGCACCACGAATGCAATGACAAACTTTCGTGGTCAAATTCCAACTTTGCAAAATTTCCATTTTTACCCTTACTCAATTTAATTTAATTATTTATTTCTTGCCAATTTTAGGGGGTGTTACACATGGGTTATACGTATATATTATACGCTAAACTCTACAAACTTCGAATATAGAAGTAGTTTCAACCATATCCTAAAAGACAGGGAAATGTGACTATGAGTTGGTACAATAGATGAAGTTAAATTTATACATCTACCCAATTACCCTATGAGAAGTATGTCGTACAAGAAGGCAGACTTAAGAAGAGCATTAATGCGACATATGGAATATTTCTTAAAGCTGGATACTACTTGAATCCCTTATGGAGCACATAGTGCCCTATGTTTGTAAATCACTCTGAGTCCGACTCCATATGAAAGAATTTAGTAAAATATTTGAAAAAAGGTTTGAGGAAATAATATATTTGAAATGATTTCAAAAGGATTTGTCAAAAGCCAAAAAACCTTATTTTTAATAAAGTAAGCAAATATTAAATTTGCAGAAAAATAAAATATCCTTATGTTATTTAAATAAAAAATTCTAGTAGAAAATTTTAAATTTGTTGGGACGAAAATTTCTGTTAAAATGGTTTTTAATAAAGAAATGTTTCATTTGAAATAAAAAGCAAATAGAGAGTAAATACACACAACATGTTAATTTTTCTAATATGACAAATTTTAAGTTGTAAAACTCTTTGTAAAGGTGGACGGTAGGAAATGGTACAAGTTTAAAATGTGGTAAATAGAATGGAAAAGTAGATTAGAACCCGAAAATAAAATTGTAGGAAAATACATCACTACGGGTAAATAGGAACTTTTTAAAATAGTCAGAAAGAACATGAAGAAGATGGATGCGTAGCGAAATAACATTAGTTAGAATTAATATTTTACATTATACCCAGCTCGAATATCGTCCAATTTTAACCTGGCCAACAAAGGTAGGGAGTTGTCGACCCCTTTGGACCAAATGGTTGACTGCTAGCGGTCGACCATCCAAAGATTAAAGGTCGGTTGATTACGAGCATCCGACGTGACCGAAACCTTGACCCTGACATAAAGCCACGTCTAGGTCGAGCCGCCACATCATTTTCCATGAACCCCCTCCTCTTTAATTGCAATACCATTCACCTCCTTCTAAGAAATCGAGCGACTCATCTTCAGCAACCCTTATGCCGACGTCGATGACTGCAACTACTTTCCCAACACCGAAAACAGTGGCTCTCTATCCGATTTAGCCCTTGAACCTAGATCCAGATCCCACACCAAACCAAACCAAACCATGGCAGCTCCATGCAGCAACATCTCCTATAGCTACTCAAACCTGACCCCGTAAGAGATTTCCCAGATACAGCGCATTGAAGAAAGGGTTCAAAGCTACGTAGCATCAGCAAACTATGTGTTTCTCCAAGAATGACTGGTAAAGTTTGGAGACTTTGCCACATATGCTTTGGAGGACTTATTTGGGGGGACATGATTGTTTCCAATCCTTAGCCATGATATGTTAGAACGAGAATTCAACTTGCGATGCATGCATCCATCCAAAAGTAATTTGGACTATTTTTTTTGATGAGGACGTCAGCAGCTTCATATCCGAAGTGAAAGGTGTGGAGATTTGGATGAAAAATGAGTAGTTTCAAAGGATTCCGCACATCTCCATAGCAGGAGACGATGGAGGATATCAAGACCTCCATTCCTGTTATTTTTCAATAAATCATCCACATTGAAGTGTGCATCAGGTGATAGATAACATGCGGGACCAAGCTTGTTTGGTCATCCGCATTATTCAGTATAACATCGTCCCTAAGATGGGGAGCTTCTACTAGATCTACATCCTAGTGCAGAAGGCCACCTATGCCATCATTTGTAGCATTCAGGTGAACTGGGCTATAACATCTGTAAAATTTAAGAAGAAACTAAGTAATAAAATAAGGATAAAAACCAATTTTTTTTAAATATTGGAATTTGGTCATGGAAGTTGCACCATTTCATCTGTGTCGATATACTGATCAATTTCCATATTGAAATCAGAGTTCAAATGGAGAAGTTATGGATGTTTCAAATTTTTGAATTTAAAATTTAAATATTTGAATTTGAATTAAAAACGTGAATATTGGATATAAAATTTTGAATTTAATTAATAGTTAATGTTATGGAAGAGTTAATGTTTAAGTTAATGTTAATTTTAAGTTGGGTAATGTATAAATTAAGTGAGAAATTTAATAAATAGATAACATAA